>JAKWJD010000984.1:0-78190 GCA_027705065.1 Solanum peruvianum | reverse complement strand
TGCACCCAAACCATAATAGGATGCATCACAATAAACAATGAAATCCATACCCTCTACTGGCAAGGTAAGGATTGGTGCAGTAGTCAACAAGGTCTTGAGTTTCAGAAAGCTTTCCTCACATTCATCCAACCATACAAATGGAACATTTTGCTTAGTCAAGTTTGTCAATTGGGAAGCAATAGAAGAGAATCCCTTGACAAATCGACGGTAGTAGCTAGCTAAACCAACAAAGCTCCTTATTTCTGACACATTAGTAGGTCTTACCCAATTGTTCACTGTCTCAATCTTAGAAGGATCCACCATCACTCCATCCTTAGAAACCACGTGCCCCAAGAAGGACACTGAATCTAGCCAAAACTCACACTTGGAGAATTTGGCATAAAGCTTTTTCTTCCTCAACAACTCCAATAAAATTCTCAAATGCTCCTCATGTTCCTTCTTCGTCTTGGAGTATACCAGTATATCCTCAATAAATACGATCACAAAGAGATCCATATATGGCTTAAAAATCCCATTCATCAAGCTCATGAAAGCAGCAGGGGCATTCGTAAGACCAAAAGATCAATGAAATTCGTACCTACATGATGCCCATGGTTGGTTCGAAAAGCAGTCTTTGGCAACATCCGTTGCCGTATTTTCAATTGATGATAACCGGATCTTAAGTCATTTTAGAGAAGACACAAGCACCTTGTAACTGATCGAACAAGTCATCAATGCGAGGAAGGGATACTTGTTCTTAATAGTTCCCTTGTTCAACTGCCGGTAGTCTATGCACATCCGAAAACTCTCATCCTTCTTCTTCACAAATAACACCGGAGCACCCCAAGGAGATGCACTGGTCTAATGAAGCCTTGCTCAACAACTCCTGAAGTTGGGCCTTTAACTCTCTTAACTCCGCGGGAGACATTCTATAAGGGGGTATAGAAATGGGGCGCGTACCCGGTTCCAGATTAATACAAAAGTCAATATCTTTATCCGGTGGCATACCAGGAAGATCTGCAGGAACACGTCCAGAAACTCACGGACTATCAAAACCGACTCAATTGAAGGTACTTGGGTAGTGTCATCCCTGAGATGTGCCAAGAAAGCTAAACACCCTTTGCTAACCATTTTTTAAGCACCAAGAAAGGAGATGATACGAACCGGAGTGGAAGTGTAGTCGCCCTCCCACACTAACTGATCTGTCCCAGGCTTTGCTAACGTCACGGTTTTAGCATTACAATCCAAGATTGCAAAATTTGGAGAAAGCCAAGTCATACCCAGAATTACATCGAAGTCAACCATTTCTAGGATAACCAAATCTACATAAGTGTTGCTCCCCACAAAAGTCACCAAACAAGACCTATATACTTTTTCAACTATCACAAACTCACCCACCAGAGTAGAAACACGAATAGGCATGTCAAGCAATTCACAATGTAAAATAAGACCAGTAGCAAATGAAGAAGATACATAAGAAAATGTGGATCCAGTATCAAACAATACAGAAGCCATGCAATCACAAACCGAAAGATTACCTGTGATGACAACATCAGATGTCTCCGCTTCAGATCTCCCAGGGAAAGCGTAACAATGGGCCCCATTACTTGTCTGTCCGTTGCCCCTACCATGTTGTTTTGTAGTGGCTCCAGTTTGTCCATCACCCCGGCCGTTTTGGTGACCACCATTACCTCAGCCACCACGTCCTCTAAAATAACGGCCTCTACCATGACCACCTTTACCTCTAGCTATTGGGGGTCTATAACTCTGTTTTGGACAATTCCTCCTAATATGTCCAGTCTCCCCACATCCATAACACTCTCTGCTGTCAAGCATAGGTCTCTCAGAGAAGTGTTGACCGGTCTGAGGTGGACCTCCAACTACAGTCTGTAGTGAAGACTGAATTGGTCGGACTGAGTAACCTCCTGAACCCTGTCCTCTAGAGTAAGAACCATTAAACTCACCTCCCTTTCGAAACCTTTTTGATGTCGATGCCATGGTGAAGTCATCTGGCTTCACTCCTTCTACCTCTATCACGAAGTCTACCACTTCTTGAAAGGATTTTGCCGTAGCCGCTACTTGTAAGGCTGAAATCCGCAATTCTGACCTCAACCCCTTCACAAAACGGCGAATCTGTTCTTGTGGACTGAAACAAAGTTGGGTGGCATACCTGGATAATGCACGAAACTTAGCCTCATATGCAGTAACCGACATCCTACCTTGCTCTAGGCTCAAGAACTCATCTCTTTTCCTATCCATCAAGTCGGGGGATATACTTCTCCATAAACAAGCTAGAGAATATGCCCAAGTCATAGGTGGTGCCTCTGTTGGTTGACACTCAACATGTGACCGCCACCACATTTTGGCGTTCCCTTGAAACTGATAAGTCACAAACTCAACACCGAACCGTTCTACTATACCCATCTTGTGTAGTAGCTCATGACAGTCAACCTAAAAATCGTAGGCATCCTCAAATTCAGCACACTTGAAGACTGGAGGTTTCAATTTCAAGAACTTACTGAAAAGTTCATGCTGATCATTTGTCATTATAGGCCCTGTAGTCAGACGAGGAAACGTGCCTATTTCCAATGAGGCATCCATGCGGGGAGCCACATTAGTTGCATGTTGTACCTCTGGAACCTGAGGTGCTGGTGAAGAAAACACTGGAGGTGTCTGGCCCTGATCAGATAACCCGCTAAGATAAGCAAGAACCTGATTGATCATCTCAGGGGTAGGTTGGGGTGGCAATTCCTCGTTCGGCACTTGTTCATTCTCCCCTTCCGCACCCTCTCTTACCACTTCCTCAGTTGGCGGAGGAGTCACCACCCTAGTACCAGATGGGCTAGGTGCTTGTCCTCTTCCTCTAGAGGATGTCCTCCCACGACCTCTTCCACGACCTCTCGCCACTACTCCTATTCGAGCTACAGCCCCAGTGGCTGGCTCAGACACTTCTTGTCTTGCCGGTGTTGGTGTTGGCGCAGTCGTTGCTCTAGTTCTAACCATCTGCGAAATAGAGTGAAGATGGTCAGATACCAATTTGTATCACCTAGATACCAATTGGATCCAAGTAATAGCACGAAGAAAGAAGAAAGAATGAATTTTCCTAAAGTCTTATAGCCTCTCAAGAAAAGTAAAGGCGTCCCCCTACCGTTCCTTAAGACTATACTAGACTCGTTCTTGTGTGATGAGACCAACGAACCTAATGCTCTGATACCAAGTTTTTCACGACCCAAAACCGAGCCGCGAGTGGCACCCATACTTATCCTACTATGTGAGCGAACCAACCAATCTAAACCCCAACATTTAAGACATAAATGAACAAAATACAATGCGAAAGACTTAACTCATTAACGAAATCAATTAAATAATTTCTGAAATTCAACACTTATTATTCCCCAAAATCTGGAAGTCATCATCACAAGAACATCTATCCTCAAATTACTAATCTAAGAGTATCTAAGAAGCTAAAATAAATAAAAAGCTAGTCCATGCCGGAACATCAAGGCATCAAGACATTAGGAAGAAGATCCAGTTCAAGCTAGAAGCATTAGCTCACCCTGAAATCCGGTGTAATGGAGACTGGCTAGAGTTGCGGTTGAGTTGGAAGACGATGGTACGTTTGCTGCACTCCACATATAACAAAGAAAGAAACATACAAGTAGGGGTCAGTACAAAATACAAGTACTGAGTATGCATCATCGGCCAACTCAAAATAGAAAACAATATATATCAGATAATATCATAAATCAACTACAATACTCAACATGTAGCAACAACAAGTACTATAATCATTAATAAGTACCGCCAAGTTCACCCATGAGGACTCAAGCCTCAATACTATACTCATTTGGGAATTAGGTTCATTAGATTGAGTATATTAACATCTTTCAAGATTCCTTATCTTTATTTCTCTTGTGTCGGTACGTGACACTCCGCTCCCCTACTACTATGTGTCGGAACGTGACACTCCGATCCCCTAATTCTATGTGTCGGTTCGTGAAACCCGATCCCCTAATACTATGTGTCGGAACGTGACACTCCGATCCCCTAATTCTACGTGTCGGTTCGTGACACCCGATCCCCTAATACTATGTGTCGGAACGTGACACTCCGATCCCCTAATTCTACGTGTCGGTTCGTGACACCCGATCCCGTAATACTATGTGTCGGAATGTGACACTCCAATCCCCTAACTCTACGTGTCGGTTCGTGACACCCGATCCCCTAATTCTACGTGTCGGTTTGTGACACACGATCCGCTAATTTTATGTGTCGGTTCGTGACACCCGCCCCACTAATCTCATTCTATCAATTCATCAATCCTTCTTTTACACCAAGGCATCATCAATCTCCTTATGTTAGTTCATCAAGCCTTCTTCTATACCAAGACATCATCAATCTCATTATGTAGTTCATCAAGTCTTCTTTTACACCAAGGCATCATCGTTAACAAAGTAAATTAGGGTTTCTTTTCAAGATTTAGGATTCAATAGCTTCATCATGCTTATTTTATATCAATTATGTAATCACATTCATGCAAGCATACAATTAAGCATATATAAGGGTTTACAATACTACCAATACATATCATTCGCTATTAAGAGTTTACTACGAATAGCATAAAAACCATAACCTACCTCCACCGAAGAATTTGATCAAGCAAGCAATTTCCCAAAGCTTTGTTCTTCTTCTCTCCCTGTTCGTTCGTTTTCTCCCTCTCTTGTTCTTTCTATTTTTCTTATTCAAACCCTATTTCTATTACCCTAATTAGCATATAATTAAGTATAAAAGATGGCACTAGTAACCCACTAATTAACTCAAGGTTACCTCTTTTAACCCCCAAGAATTGAGTTATTAATATTAAACCACTAACTTTATAATTATAGGCAGGAATAGTCCAAAACGCCCCTTAAATTACTTAACAGAAATCCGACCCAGCCTGGGATTACGCAACCTGTGACGGCCCGTCGTGCCTGCGACGGTCCATCCTGCAGGTCCGTCACAAAGTTCAGAGACTAAGTTTCTGTGGAAAATGTGTGACGGTCCGTCGTTCCCACGACGGTCCGTCCTGCCATTCCGTCGTGAAGTTCAGAGAGTCGATTTCAGTACCCAAATTTTAGAATTCTAAATGTTTTGGAACGAGACCCCCTCGATGGTCCGTCGTGCCCATGATGGTCCGTCGTGGGTTCCGTCGACACAGATAATTTTTCCAGAAATAAAATCTGCTGCTCAAAACGACTAAACAGGTAGTTACAAAAAAACTAAAAAATAATATTTAAACGATAATTTGAGAACTAAAAAAAAAATTGATGATGAAATAGTTCTATCTCTTTAGGAACTAGAAATTAATAAACTTGAGAGAGAATAAATTTGAAATTCAAAAATTGAGTAATGAAGATAATAACTAATATGTGGGAGTGATTTCAGGCGTGAAAATAGGAACAAAAATTTTTGTGTTAAAAAGTTGTGAGTTATCTATATGGAAAAGGAGAGAAGGAATAGAAAATAGGGGTTTTTGTAATATTTTAAAATGGTAGAGAATTTTAGAGAATATGAAAAGAAATATTGTTTAGTTAGGTAATTTTTCCATTTTTTTTATCATATAATGTTTAAAGTAAATCATTATGACCATTTTAGTAGAGACTAGTGTAATGGTAAATAAATGAAACTTTGAATGTCCATGATTTTTACTTTAGATGTTGATTTCGATATACAAAAACTCTCTTTCAAGGTCCATACCTAATTTGAACTTATTAATACCTATAATTATCCATTCGAACTAAGACACATAATTTATTAAATCATGACCAACACCCACAAAAAAATTTTGGCAAAAAACTACATGCAATCGATGCTTTCCTCTCTAGAAGGCAAACAATATATACTACCATGTATTTCAGCCCGTAAATAATTAGGTAGGCCATGATTCATGAAACTTTTAGGTCAATGAGATTTCTTTCAAATGCCACCAATTTTGTATCATTTATTTTTTAAAGTAAATTATTATGACAATTTTACTAGAGACTAGTGTTTGAACAATCATAATTGTGGCTTTATATGTTAAACTCATGTATAGAAAACTTAATTTCACGGTTCATGCCTTATTTAAACTTATTAATATCTATAATTATCCACACATAATTTATTAAATCATCACAAATCCCCTCAAAAGATTTGGGTCAAAAATTACATGCAATAAATGTGTGCCACTCCAGAAGGAAAATAATGTATACTACCATATCTTATTACGTAATAAATTAGGTGATAAATGACATATGAAAATTGCAGGTCAGTGAGTTTTCTTTCAAATACCACTAATTTTGTATCATTTAATTTTTAAACTAAATCTTTATGACCATTTTACTAAAGAGTAGTGTAATTGTAAATAAGTGAAATTTTTAAACGTTCATAATTTTTGCTTTAAAACACAATAATTTTCGGTATAGAAAAATATTATTTTACAGTCCATACCTCATTTGAACTTTTTAATGCCCATAATTATTCATTAGAACAGACACATAATTTACTAAATTATCACAAACACCCACAAAAAATTTTGGTAAGAAAATTACATGCAATCAATGTGTGCCTCTCAGGAAGGTAAAGAATGTATACTATCATATATTTTAGTACGTAATGGTTTAGGTGAGCCATGACATGAAAATTGTAGGTAAATGAGTTTTCTTTTAAGTGCCACAAAATTTGTATCATTCAATATTTAATGTAATTTATTATGACTATTTTACTAGAGAATAATGTAATTGTAAATAAGTAAATTTCGAATGTTCATAATTTTGTCTGTAGATGTTAATTTGGGGTATAGAAAAATTTATTTCTTATTCCATGCCTCATTTAAACTTATAATGCCTATATTTATCCATTCGAGCTAACACCCATAATATATTAAATCGTCACAAACACCCAAAAAAATTTTGTGTAAAAAACTACATTCAATCAATGTGTGCCTCTTTTGAGGGAAAACAATGTATGCAACCATATCTTTTAGTACATAATTAGTTAGGTGAGTTATGACATATGAAAGGTGTAGGTCAATGAGTTTTTTTCAAATGTCACCAATTTTGTATCTTTAATGGTTAAAGAAATTTATTATGACAATTTTACTAGAGACTACTGTAATTATAAATAAGTGGAATTTTGAACTTTCATAATTTTAGCTTTAGATGTTAATTTCGGATATGGAAAAACTCTATTTTACAGTCAATGCCTCATTAGAACTTATTAGTAACTATAATTATCCATTCGAACTAACATACATAATTTATTAATTAATAAAAACACCTTCAGAAAATTTGGTGAGAAAACTAGATGTATTCAACGGGACTCTCTCTAGAAGTCAAAAGATGTACACTACAATATCTTGTAGTACGTAACGATTTAGGTTAGCCATGAAATATGAAAATTTTAGGTCACTGAGTTTCTTTAAAATACCAGCAATTTGGTATCATTTAATGTTTAAAGTAAATATTTATGACAATTTACCCAGAGACGAGTGTAATTGTAAATAAGTGAAATTCCGAACGTCCATAATTTTTACATTTGATATTAATTTCGGGTATCGAAAAACATTATTTCACGGTCCATACCTTATTTGAACTAATTAAGACCTATAATTATCTATTCGAACTAAGACACATAATTTATTAATTAAGCACAAACATTCACACAAAAAATTTTGTCAAAAAACTACATGCAAACAATGTGTGCCTCTCTAGAAGCCAAACAATGTATACTACCATATCTTTTAATACGTAATGAATTAGTTGAGCCATGACATATAAAAATTGTACTTTAATGAGTTTTGTTCCAAATACCACCAAATTTCTATCATTAAATGTTTAAAGTAATTCATTATGACCATTTTACTAGAGACTAGCACAGTTGCAAATAAGTAAAATTTAGAATACTCATAATTTTGGGTTTAGATGTTAGTTTCGGATATAGAAAAACTTATTTATCGGTCGATACATTATTTGAACTTATTAATTCCTATATTTATTCATTCGAACTAACACACATAATTTATTAATTCAGCACAAACATCCACAAAAAATATTTGGTCAAAAAACTATATGTAATAAATGTGTGTGTCTCTAAAAGACAAATAATGTACACTACCATATCTTTTAGTACATAATTAATTAAATGAGTTATGACATATGTACATAGTAGGTCGTTGAGTTTTCTTTAAATACCATCATTTTTAATCATTTAATTTTTAGAGTAATCATTATGATCATTTTACAAGAGACTAGTGTAATGGTAAATAAATGAAATTTTAAACGTTTATAATTTTTGCTTTAGATGATAAATTCTGGGTATAGAAAAACTCTTTTTGACGGTCCATACTCATTTGAACTTATTAGTACCTATAATTATTTATTCAAAACAAATGCATATAATTATTAAATCATCACAAACTCCAACAAAAAAATTTGGTCAAAAAACTATATGCAATCAATTTGTGCTTCTCTAGAAAGCAAACGATGTATACTACCATATTTTAGTATATAATGAACTAGGTTAGCCAGGACATGTAGGTCAATAAGTTTTCTTTCACATTTCACCAAGTTTGTATCATTTGATATTCAAAATAATTCATTATGATCAGTTTACTAGAGAGTAGTGTAATTGTAAGTAAGTGAAATTTCGAACGTTCACAATATTTGCTTTAGATATTATTTTCGGGTATACAAAGACTTTATTTCAGGTCCATACCTCATTCGAACTTATAAATACCTATAATTATCCATTTAAACCAACACACCATTTATTAAATCATCATAAACATGCAAAATAATTTTTTGTCAAAAAATTACATGCAATAAATATGTGCTTTCAAGAAGGCAAATAATGTATTACTACTAGATCTTTATGTACATATAATTAATTAGGTGAGCATGACATATGAAAATTATAGGTCAATAATTTTTTTCGAATGCCACCAATCTTGTATCATTTAATATTTTAAGTAAATCGCTATGACTATTTTAGTAGAGTCAGTGTAATGGTATATAAGTTAAATTCCAGACGTTCATAATTTTGAAACGTAATTTATTAGGTGATCCATGACATAGGAAAATTTCAGGTCAATAACTTTTTTTCAAATTCCACCAAGTTTTTATCATTTAATGTAAAGTTAATCATTATTAATATTTTACTAGAGAATAGTGTAATTGTAAATAAATGAAATTTCAAACATTCTTAACCTTGTATTTAGGTGTTAATTTCGGGTATAGAAAAAGTATATTTCACGGTTCATATCTCATATGAATTTAATATCTATAATTATCCATTCAAACTCAAATATATAATTTATTAAATCATCAAAACACACCACAAAAAAATTGGTCAAAAAACTATATGCAATCAATGTATGCCTCACGAAAAGAAGAACAATGTATACAACCATATTATTTCGTACGTAATGATTTAGATGAGGCATGACATATAAAAATTGTTGGTCAAGGAGTTTTCTTTCAAGTTCCACAAATTTTTTATCATTTAATTTTTAAAGTAAATTATTATGACAATTTTACTAGAGATTAGTGTAATTCCAAATAAGTAAAATTTTATACGTTCATAATTTTGGCATTAGATGTGAAAGTAGGGTATACAGAAACTCTATTTTACGTACATACCTCATTTTACTTATTAATACCTAGAATTATCTATTAGAACTAACACACACAATATGTTAAATCATCACAAACATCCATAAAAAAATGGTAAAAAACTACAAGCAATCAATATTTGCCTCTTTAGAAGGCAAACAATGTATACTACAATATCTTTTAGTATGTAATGAATTAGGTGATATATGACATATCAAAATTTTAGGTAAATGAGTTTTCTTTCAAACTCCACAAATTTTGTATCATTTAATGTTCAAAGTTAATAATTATGACCATTTTACTAGATACTAGTGTAATTGTAAATAAGTGAATATTTGAACGTTCCTAAATTTGTCTTAAGATGTTAATATGCGGTATAATAAAACTATATTTCATGGTCTATACCTCATTTGAACTAATAAATACCTATAATTATCCATTCGAACTAACACACATAATTTATTAAATCATCAGAAACACCCAAAAAATAGTTTGGTCAAAAAACTACATGCTATCAATGTGTGCCTCTCTAGAAAGCAAACAATATATACTACCATTTCTTTTAGTACGTAATGCATTAAGTGATACATGACACTTTAAAACTTTAGGTCAATGATTTTTCTTTTAAATGCAACCAATTTTGTATCATTTAATGTTTAAAGTTAATCATAATGACCATTTTACTAGAGACTAGTCTAATTGTGAATAATAAAAATTTCAAACTTTCATAATTTTGACTTTATATGTTAATTCGGGTATGGAGAAATTCTATTTCACGGTTCATACCTCATTTGAACATATTAATACTTATAATTATCAATTTGAACTAGCATACATAATTTATTAAATCATCACAAACACCTACAAAAAAATGTTTTTTAAAAGAACTACATGCTATCAATGTGCGCCTCTCCAGAAAGCAAATAATGTATGCTACCATATCTTATAGTACGTAATGAATTAAATGAGTCATGACATATGAAATTTTAGGTCAAATAGTTTTTTTTCAAATGCAACCAATTTTGTATCATTTAATATTTAAATGAAACTATTATGACCATTTTACTAGAGACTACTAGTGTAATTGTAAATAAGTGAAATTTCAAACGTTCATAATTCTGTTATTCTATTAACGATGAACATGTCAATACTAGTTGGTGATTAACTTTTACCATATATTTTTAAACAATTTACGATTGTCTACCTTATTTTAATAATTAGAGAAAACTCTTGACATTCTCTCATATAAGATATCAATATCTATTTATTTCTCTTTTAATTTTCAATATTATGTGTTTTAGTTATAAAAATTAAAAAGAACATAATTGTCACTAATATATTTATCATATTTTTTCCTTTTTAAAGGAAGAAATGTTTTAAAAAATGAGAAAAAAATAGAATGCTGGCTATATAGAGTTGTCACATAGGATTGCTTATTATAGTGTGTACAGTGGAAAAAGAGATATATTTGCAACACACATTGTGACTGATGCAGTTAAACACTTGTTGATACTGGGTGTTATTTCCTTGGAATATGTAATGTCCTAAAGAAATTTGGCGGATCCTATGACCAAGGGCTTGACAAGAAAAATAATTCTTGAAACGTTGAGAGGGTTGGGGCTAAAGTCCATTGATTGAGGTAATGTGGTGGACATGTTTGTCCTAAATATACACCACTTTTTCTATCCCTATAATGTAAGACAGTGTTTTATAAGATTGATCTTATTTTGCTTTTAACGATTCTATAGCCTTAAGGTGGTCTATTTGAGATATACTTGATGGAATCACCTATGTGAGTGTAAAGGTGTTTTACTCCTTTTATGAAATACTTAAGTCGTGTTTCTAGAGCACTCATAAGACCCAAGGTGTGTGCATGACCATAAAAGAAGTTAAGAGCAAATTTGATATTATAGTTAAAACTATTTATTTTTTAATATATTTTTTTTCTAAAGAAACAACATTTTAGATTTTCTAAAAATAGTAATTTGTATTTGACTAATTCATTTGAAATATATTTTTTATAAATAATATCATACTTGACTAACATTATTTTTAAAAGTATTTTTGAGAGTAAAAAAAAAAGACGAGAACAAATGCACTTTGTAACAGCCCAGAAAATTTATGAACTAAGACCCGAATCGTTCATCATAGTGAGTTTGATTTTACAAAGGAATTAAAAATTTCTTAAGTATTAAGGTCAATGAACTAGATTTAGCCAAAAAAAGAATTAAATTTGAAATACCAAAATCTGAAATTTGGAGAGTTAAGTATGAGTTTTGGGTCAACATCAAACGACCATAACTCCTAGTACATAATCATTTGGGTGTTCTACAAGATATCATAGGAATAATCTTTGCATTATCTTTTCAACGCCGCCGAGTATGCTAAATTTTTGAGTTCGGATGAGTTAGATATGACCTTTTAAAGTTAGGCTGTCCTGTTAAGGAAAGTTGGCCGAAAATAGGGAGGGGTATTTTGTTCTTTTCCTTGCCCAACTAGATTTAATTCCTTTTTAGTAATATTTTAGGGATATAATCCTATTAGGTTAAGTTTTATAACCCTAATACGCACCTAGAGTTTTAGTTGAGAGTTCAAGAAAAGAAAGGAAGAGAAAAGAGCAGAAAAGAGGAAAGGACGAATGTGTTAGTCAACGATCTTGAGCTTAGTTGCGGATTTTCTCCATGGGTTTAATACCTAAGAGGTATTTAAGCTTTCATAGTTTAATTTTTTTCACCAGACACAATCATAATTTATTCAGCGTAATTTCGTTCTTGAAATTTAAGGATTTAAGTTTTTTATGAGTTCTTGATAAGTGTTCTTGAAATTTCATTAAGTTTTGATGTAAGATTCTACTTGAGTCAGCTTTAAACGATCATATCTCTTAGAATATTAATAGTTATGTGAGCCATAACCTATCCGATTAACGTAAATGAATCTACTTTACAACGCTACCAATTTGGCGCCAATCTGATTTCTAAGTAAAAAGTTATGACTATTTTTGAAACCTATACAATGTTGTTACGAATAAGCCGAAGGAAAAACATTAAAAAGGCATGTTTTATTTTTATGTCACATCCGGGAAGTACCCCCCAGACGTAGCTGATGTCGTCGTCCTTAAAGAGGACTTATACTATCCTATTTGCATTCATCATTACATTCATAGGTTAAAATGCGGAAATTTAAAAACATCATCTACACTACTTCCTGAGGTTACTTAGACCTCTCGCTTATACATAATATATTCATATTGATTATACATAGACCCTTTATATAAGAATATTACATAGTCTTCTACTTTTATGGAACACATACACACATACACACACACACAACACACAGATATATATATATATATATATATATATATATATATATATATATATATATATATATTATATATATATATATATATATATATATTTATACACACACACGGATGTCTCATATCGTAACCATGTAAACAATAATATAACAATTGGGCATAGCTCATATATCAATATAATAAAGGCCACATATATGCTATCATAGTAATCAAAAAAAGATGAACAAAGTGTCTTTAAGACTAATCAACATCTAATGCTAGAAAGTTGCATTGTCCTCGAACTGGTGAGGACCTACCCAACTTGAAAAATGAGCATCCCAGTCTTCTTTAAAAGTCTCCACGAACCCTTCAACGACTGGAACCTAAAATGCAGGGTAAGAGGAAGAAATGACGTTAGTACATCACTTGTACTAAGTATGAAATCATGTGCACATACAACATAGAAATCATGCTAAAAGGGAACATTTCATTAAAGCATGCTAATTTACTTTCGAAAATCGTTATGCACATTCAAGAAACAATACAAATCAATATTCCATCTTCATTATGTCAAGACCCTGTACATCACAAGCCCAATAATATCAAACATAGTCAAGTCAATATGCATATAAACATAATTGAGCACATAATCAAGAAAACTCTATCATCAAGCTATAATATAAACAAGAATGTATAAGAGTTCATAACATCATAACCAAAGCAAGACCCTTACTCATGAACCCCCATTAAGTTCACTAGTGCAATGACTAAGTAAGGACCCATAACCTCACCTAACCAACTAAACCAAATAAGAACCATAAGAAATGCCCAACTTCACATACTATGACCTTAAGAGTAAACATCGTCATACTTTAGCAATGGAAACCAACCACATGTTCAAGATGAAACCAACATCACATAGTGTCATCAACATATAATATCAACATATACATATCATTTACATTTATAAGCATATAAACATTTAAGTATATAGGAACATCCTTATAAGACTTCCTTCAAGGCTAACTATAGCAATGTATAGGTAGAGTCTCATACCCCTACCTAGACTAAGTCAATCCCCTTAGGTCATCTTAGTTAGAGTTCATTTCATTACTTCATGTTACCTTTTGGGAACATCTTGACTTAAAAGACATAGACCACATGAGCTAATATAGAATCCGGTGTGAATAGAACCTTACACCGAAAGAAGGCGGACTACTTGAGAAGGTAGTACCAAAATATGAACATAGCATCCACGTGGATCCACTAGCTAGTATTTTAATGGGGGAAACACAGTTTGAGATCTAGGAGATGTAGTTAGGACCTTCTTTATGCTATATGCATTATATTTACCAATCTTATAAGTACATTAGTGATCCTACCTTCCCTATGTGGAAAGGGACACTCCTCACTCTAGTTTACTCGGTGCTAAGCTAGAGTCCCTTTTTGAAATGTCTTTAAGCCATTATTAATCATCATAACGTAGTTTAAGTCACAGGGACTATCCATATATAGTTATCATCATAGCTTAATACGAATTGCATGAGTATTGTCCTTTCATTATAATTCACACATGTAAGGTCAGCACATTAACATCAATGAGTAATTGTAAGGTACATAGGTAATTCATAATCAACCTTATATCATCACATCTTAAGCATAATCTCACAAATAATAAATCAAGATATTTCAATTTAATATCACACAAAGACTAATCAATCTCATCACAAGGTATACTTCAATATAATTTCATCACTAAACACAAGTAATCATAATTAAAGTAAAGGATTGAGATCACAAGACTTACCCTAATCTCCTTCACTAGCCATCATCCAAGGTTTTACCATCAACAATCCAATTCAACCCAAAAAATGGGTGTAATATTATCACACAATAATAATTTACACAATAGCGAAGTCACTTTACTACACAACAATTCATCACTAGTTCATAGCTTAGTGTTAAGGACTTAGATCAAATCCATGATCTACTTAACAAACTAGGTTAATTCATCATGATATAACATAATCGAATAAAAATACTTCATAATCTACCCCCATTATCTAAAGAATAATAAACAAAGAAATTTATATAGTTAAATTCGTAGTAGAAGAAAACCCACTTGAAACTCGTTTTTTTGAAATCAATTTGGAGGAATCCTCTGGGAAATAATCCTAAAGAGGAAAGGAATCCAATACCTTGTTAATCGATGAAGATTGATGGTGAAAACTAGTATTAATTCTCCCCTAAAACCCTCCTTTGCTTGGTATTCTATGCAGTTTCTTTTGAGAGAGAAAGAAGACAGAAGGAAGAGCAATTCGGTTTTTGGAATTAGGAGAGTTGGGTTTAGTTTAAATAGGTTAGGTCTTTATATAGAGGTCCTTAATAAACATAATTGAAACTACCGTAACCCTTAATTAACTAACTACCACTTCACAAATTAAATGCATCAAATAATAAAAGACAGTAAAACACCTACCTGACCTATGATAACCCGACCTAGGGGGCCGTAAGTCAATCGACGACCAAGCCCCTCTCCGTGCTGCACATCCATCGTTTTGGTCAGAGACTTGCCAAATAAACTCTTCACGAGTTTTTTCTAAGTGATCATCGACGGTGGAAATCGACGCTCCGTTGATTGGAAAACTCCAGGTCGTCTTCACCTTGTCGATGGCTATTGTCTTTTGACAGTATTTACCCAAACAAGAAAGGTCCTCCTCAAGGACCCTTTGGTTGTTCATTGCGGATTTGCACTCAAAAGTTTCGACTTTAAACCTACTCTAATACGTGTTAGACACCTATTCACCAAATATCATCATTTTCTGACTTTTGAAACCTTGTCAAATAGACTAAGGCACGCTAGTACCTCCTGAACAAGTTCCCGAACGTCATGGATGATCCTTGACATTTTGATTCTAAAACTTCCTAAATGACTTATATACATTATATTTAACCTCAAAACAGTGTTACAAATCTTAGAATCTCATGTTAGGCTCTACATTAGTCTTTAGACTTTCATAGTATTATATTATACATTTATCCCTGAATCACACTAATATTCATTAAAAGGAAGGAATAGACTCAAAACTAGCAGCTCAACCAATAACAACATATCAAAACATGAGTTATAATTAAAATCAACATAATCACATGACGTTTTACACTTATGTAAATCAACAGATCATTTTCAACTCATAAGAGTTCAACATTCATTACATGCTTATTCACTCATGCCAAAGCTTTCTTCAACACATATCACCATGCTCAACACAACTCATAGAGACACAACATACGAAGATGTACCACATAAGTAAAATCTAGTAATACACCATTTCTTTGAAAACGTTGATTTTAATAGGCACAAATCACTATAACACAACATATAAATAGGAACATTAACCTTAGTTATCAAATAGATGTGGGTAACGAGACTTCATGTCGGTCTCATCCTCCCATTTTGCACCCTCAACTAGGTGATTCTTTCATAACACCATTACGAAATCCATCTCCTTGTTCCTTAACTCCTTTACTTGTCTATCAAGGATTTCAACTAAAACCTCCTCATAGGAGAGGTTTTCTTGAACACATAGACCCTCAATAGGAAGAATGGACTCGGGATCACCGGTACACTTCTTAAGCATGGAGACATGAAACACCGGATGAACAAAAGTCAATTCACTAGGTAACTTCAACTCATATGCAACCTTGCCAACCGTTTGCACAATTTTGTAAGGACCTGCATAACGAGGACTCCACTTCCCCTTCTTGCCAAATCTCACCACCCCTTTCATAGGTGAAATTTTTAGATACACTTTATCACCTTTTTCAAACTATATGTCTCTTCTCCTACGGTCGATGTATGACTTTTAGAAGCTATAGATTGTTTTGAAGCGATTCATTATCATATGAACTTTCTCCAAAGACTTATGAATCAATTCGGGACACAAAAATGAAGACTCACCAACTTCAAACCATACAATTGGAGACCTAAATCTCCTTCAATTCAAGGCTTCAAAATGAGCCATAGATATAGATGAATGGTAACTATTATTGTAGGAAAACTCAACCAAAGGCAAGCGGTTATCTCAATTCCCCTGGAAGTCAATATACAAGTTGTAATCATGTCCTCAAGGGTTTAAATAATACGCTCCGTCTTACCATCCATTTGGGGATTAAAATCGGTGCTTAGATTCACTTCGGAATGAACTACAAAACCTAAATTTGAATTGTGCATCCCTATCCGATATGATGGATAAGAGAATACCATGGCGACACACAATCTCATCTATGAATATCCTTCCATAATCCTCCGCCGAGTAAGTAGATTTGATTGGAATAAGATGAGCAGTTTTGGTTAACCTATCCACAACCACATATATGGAGTCATGTTGCTTTTATATTAGAGGAAAACCTACCACGAAATCCATATTGATATCTTTCCACTTCCCAGTGGAAACTTGGATTTCTTGAAGTAGACCACCCAACATTTGGTATTAGGCTTTCACTTATTTGTAATTTGGACAGTTGCAACAAATTCCGTTATGTACCCTTTAAAGCCTTTAAACCAATACTTCTCTAAGGTAATATATATCTTTGTAGAACCCGGATGGATGGAATAACGGGACCTATGATCTTCATCAAGAATCCGGTTTCTCAAGTCAGCAACATTGGGAACACACAATCTTCCTTGATACATGAAGACACTATTCCCCTAAGGAGAATGACTCATTAAGCTTATCAAGAACCGATTCCTTCAACTCCATCAATGGTTGATCAAGGTGTTGTTTGGACTTCACTTCAACCACAAAAGACGATTCGGAGTTATGATGGATCATAAAACCACCATCTAGAGAATCTTCAAATCTAACATCCAAACTAGCCAAACTATGCACCACTTTCACTAGGACTTTCTTGGATTCATCTACATGAGACACCCTACCCATGGTATAGAGAGAAGCACTATGAAGCTGTTCGAAAAGATCATCTGTCCTTGGAAGATGATATTTATTCTTGATGGTGACCTTATTCAATTGGTTTTCGTCTATACATATCCTAAGCGGATCATCTTTCTTTCTTACAAACAAGACCATATCGCCCCAAGGTGAGACACTTGGTCGAATGAAGCCTTTATCTAACAGATCTTTTAATTGTTCTTTCAACTCTTTTAACTTTGCTGGCGCCATTCTGTATGGCAGAATAAATGTAGGATGAGTATTTTAAATGATGTCTATTCTGAGGTTTATCTCTCTTTTAGGAGGGACTCTGGGTAGATTATTGGGAAATACTCCTAGAAACTCTTTCATTATAGGAACAAACTGAAGGGAAGGTACCTTAGCACTTGAGTCATTAAATAGGAATAAGTGATAGATACACCCCTCTAAAAAATCACTTCCTCCCCTTAAGGTACGAAATGAAACGACCCTTAAGCACTGTTGAACTACTACTCTACTCTATGACTTGCTCATTAGAAATCTGGAACTTGACAGTTCGAGTTCTGCAATCTATTGATGCATAATAGGCATTGAGTGAGTCCATACCTAGAATGACATTAAAATCTACCATGTCTAACTCTATTAAATAAACCATGGTACTCCTATGAATGATAAAAATAGTACAATCATTATAGACTTTTTCTACTAGAATGGATTCACTTACAGTTTTGAAAACACTAAATGCTTCGCTAAGTTACGCAGGAATAATTTCAAAGTTCATAATAACATTGGAAGTTACAAATGATTAACTTGCTCGTAGGTCTAACAAAGCATAAACGATAAACTCAAAGACTTGAACCATACCAAAGACAATATCTAGCGATTTCTCCTGTTCATGGCTATTATTGCTGCTAGCACCTGAAGTAGCTCCCCTAAGTGAGGCCCTTTATGGTGGAGCAACTGATGAAGACTGAGCACTGTTTTCCCCATTGTCGCCGCTTTGCTTACTTTTTTGACATTCTCTCATAAAATGTCCGGTCTGACCGTACTTAAAACAACCCGCGGAGCCTTCACGACAAATACCAGAGTGATTTCTACAACACTTGGTGCATGCCGGAGGAGGCTTACTACCCCCTACGCCACACTACCATAAGAATATGCAGGGTTAAATGTGGAAGTTTTCCTATAGTGCTCACTGTTATAACTCGTGTTTATCATTCTTTTGATGCTTGGACCTTTTCCCTATCCTATATCTCTTACTTTTAAACTCCTCTCTACCCCTAAGAGTCTCTTCCTCTACCTGCTGCACATAGACCATGAGTATAACTCTTCTGATTCTCTTACTTTCTTCAATATTAGATCAAATCAATAGTTGATCTCAAAAGATTCGTAATTGAACTCGAAAGCTTTATTGAACTCTACTCTTAAATACCTCTTGAATGTGAATTATGAATTCAAGAGTTACGGTTCACGATATGATGGATCTCAATAACCATATAGAAATTCGATAATTAGGAATAGAATATTTAAAAGAAACACGAACTACATAACTCAAAAGCAAATTATCTCAACAATACTCAATTATTGGGGTATAATCCTAGATTATACTTTTACTAATCTGAAAGTAGATATAGGGCGTGAGGACTAAATAGTCCAACAATATGATAAACTTACATACGTAGAAGAACAAGATTCTTGAAGAATATTTAAGAATCTTGAAGAACCTTGAAGAAGAACTTGATTAGAAGCCTTGATACCTTACCTTGAAGGTAAACAATCAACAGAACCTTTCTTGAGATTCTTGAATTAGTTTCTTGAAATCTCTATGACCAAGGATTTTTATATTGAATAGTGAACATGAAATCTGATTAATTTTAGCCTTTTATTATTCAAGAAATTCATTTAGGTTTTTATTGGTGGTAAAAAAAACCCTTTTCAATGTTTTTAAGTCGGCTAATTCGTAACAACATTGTATAGGTTACTAAAATAGTCATAACTTTTTACTTAGAAAATGGATTTACGCGAAATTGGTAGCGTTGTGAAGTAGATTCAATTACATTAACTGGATAGGTTACGACTCACGTAACTCTTAATATTATAAGAGAAATGATCATCTAAAGTTGACCCAAGTAAAATCTTATATAAAAAATTAATGAAATTTCAAGAACACTTATCAAGAACTCATAAAAAACTTGAATCCTTAAATTTCAAGAATGAAATTAAGCTGAATAAATTATGATTGTCGTATGGGTGAACAAACCTACCACTATGAAAGCATACATACCTATTAGGGATTAAACCAAGGCGAAAATCTGCAACTAAGCTCAAGAACGTCGACGAACGCCTTCATCCTTTCCTCTTTTCTCTTCTTTTCTTTTCTTGAACTCTCAACTAAAACCCTAGGTGTATATTAGAATTATAAAACTTAACCCAATAGTATTATACCCCCAAAAATATTACTAAAGACGAATAAAATCTTGTTAAGTAAGCAAAAGACCAAAATACCCCTCCCTATTTTCGGCCAACTTTCCTTAACTGGACAACCTAAATTCGAAAAGTCATATTTTACTCATCCGAACTCTCAAATTAGCAAACTCAACAGCATTGGAAATATAATTCAAAGATATTTCCTATGGTATCTTGTAGAACACCTAACTCATTATGTGCTTGGAATTATGGTCATTTGAAGTTTACCTAAAATGCATACTTAACTCTCAAAATTTCAGATTTTGCTATTTCAAATTTAGTTCTTTTTGGAACTCTTTGTGCTAAATGTAGTTAAATAACCTTAATACTTAGGAAATTTTTCCATGGTAAATTATCACCAACTAATATCTCACTCACTACAATGAACAGTTCGAGTCTTAGTTCAAAAAGTTTTTAGGGTGTTACAAAGTGCATTGGTAATCGTCTTTTTTTTTAATTTGACTTTCAAAAAAACGTTTCAAATGAATTAGTAAAATACATATTATTATTTTTTTTAAATTACTTTTCTCAAATGTTATTTTAAAAAAAAACCATTAAAAATAACTTTTAACTACAATATCTAATTTGCTCTTAACTTCTTTTATGGTCATGCACACACACCTTGGGTCAAATGAGTGCTCTAGAAATATGACCTAAGTCTTTCATAAAAGGCGAAAACACCTTTATATTCACATAGGTGATTCCTACATGTATATCTAAAATAGACCACCTTAAAAAGCAAAATAAGATTAGCCTTATAAAACACTGTCTCACGTTATAGATATAGAAAAAGTGGTGTATATTGAGACCTTACATGTCCAAGATATTACCTCAATCATTGGACTTTATCCCCAACCCTTTCGACATTTCAAGAATTATTTTCTGTGCCAAGACCTTGGTAATAGGATCCCCCAAATTCTTTTGGACCTTACATATTCGAAGGAAATAAAACCCAGAATCAACAAGTGTTTAATTGCACCAACCACCATGTGTGAGCGGACATATCTGTTTTTCCATTCTGTACACAATAATAAGCTATCCTATGTGGCACCTGTCTATGCCCAACATTCTATTTTTCTTTTTTCTTATTTTTTTAAAAACATTCTTCCTTTATGAATGAAAAAATATGATAAATGTATTAGTGACTTTTGATATTTTTAATACTTATAACTACATCACATAAATATTAGAAATAAATAGATATTGATAACTTATATGAAAGAATGTCAATAGTTTTCTTTAATATTAAAATAAGGTAGATAATCATAAACGGTGTTTTAAAATATGGTAAAAGTTAATCACCAACTAATATTGACCTTTTTATTGTTAAGAGAGAATAAAAAAATTATGAATGTTCGAAATTTCACTTATTTATAATTACACTAGTTTCTCGTAAAATTATCTCGGTGATTTACTTTAAATAATAAATGATACAAAATAGGTGCACTTTTCAAAAATAACTCATTGACCTACAATTTTCACATGTCATGGGACCGAATTCATTACGTATTGAAGATATAGTAATATACATTGTTTGCCTTCTAGAGAGGCACACATTGATTGCATGTAAGTTTTTTTTATAACCTTTTGTGGGTGTTTGTGATAATTTAATAAATTATGTGTTAGTTCGAATGGATAATTACAAGTATTAATAAATTCAAATGAGGTATGAAACGTGAAATAATGTTTTTCTAAGACCGAAATTAAGAACTAAATTCAAAATTATGAACGTTTGAAATTTCACTTATTTACATTACACTAGTCTCTAGTAAAATGGTCATAATGATTAACTTTAAACATCAAATGGTACAAAACTAGTGGCATTTTAAATAAAGCTCATTGACCTACAATTTTCATATGTCATGGATCACGTAATTCAATACGTACTAAAAGATATGGTAGGTATGCATTGGTCTTTTAGAGAGGCACACATTGATACCATGTAGTTTCTGACCAAATTATTTTATGGGTGTTTGTTATTATTTAATAAATTATGTGTGTTAGTTTAAATGGATTCGAGGTATTAATAAGTAAAATGAGGTATGGACCATAAAATAGAATTTTTCTAACATCTAAAGCAAAAATTATGAACATAAGAAATTTCGCTTATTTACAATTACACTAATGTCTAGTAAAATGGTCATAATAATTTATTTTAAGCATTTAATGATACAAAATTGATGGCACTTGATAGAGAACTCCTTGACCAACATTTTTTTATATATAATTGCTCATCTAATTCATTACGTACTAAAAATATTGTAGTTATCCATTGTTTGCCTTCGTGTGAGGAACACATTGATTGCATATAGTTTTATGAACAAAATCTTTTGTGGTGTTTTGATGATTTAATTAATAATGTGTGTTAGTTCGAATTGAATATTTTAGGTATTAATAAGTTCAAATGAGGTATGCACCGTGAAATAGAGTTTTTTATACCCAAAGTTAACAGCTAAAGCCAAAATTATGAACGTTTGAAATTTCACTTATTTACAATTACAGTAGTCTCTAGTAAAATGGTCATAATAATTTATTTTAAACATCAAATGATACAAAATTGGTGGTGTTTGAAAGAGAACTCCTTGACCTAAAATTTTTGTATGTCATGGATCACCTAATTCATTATGTTATAAAAGATATTTTAGTGTACGTTGTTTGCCTACTAGAGAGCGACACATTGATGTATTTTTTTTTACCAAACTTTTTGTGGGTATATGTGATGATTTAATAAATTGTGTTACTTCGAAGGGATTATTATAGGTATTAATAAGTTCAAATTAGGTATGAACCGTGAAATATAGTTTTTCTATACCCGAAATTAACACCTAAACCCAAAATTTAGAACGATTAAATTTTTACTTAGAGAAAAGGGTCGAATTCCCCCTCAAGTTTTGGCCATATTTCCAACTACACTTAACCTTTGCGGGGGTCCTATTACCGCCGTGAAATTTTTTATATATATATTATTGTTATATTAACCTGTATTTTTAAGGTTAACCAATAAGCAGAAACAGAAATAAGATGAAGCAGAAAATACATAAAATACAAGAAGTAATCCGAGTCTACAGAAACTATTGTGTGTCATTAAGAAATTTAATCCCTCACTGTACCCAGGTTAAGGATTAATTTCTCCCAAGATAAAACGGATTGAACCTGTAAAAAAAATAGTCGTACCTCAAATTTCTTTAACTTCAGCGAACTTCAGAACAACAACAAGTCACACTGACTCAGTCGATCGACACTTTAATTTATTTGAGAGAAAAATATATGCAGAGAAGGAAAATTCCAGCCTTTGAGAAATAAAAAAATATACTTCCTTTTATTGCCATTTTCAGCAAGAAACGTGTATATTCAAAGAATTTGTTCAGACCCATTTTATCTAGAAAGTTATGTCTTTTGGAAAAAATAACAACTTTTTGGAAAAATGTGTCTGTTAGGAAAATAACGGCTTTTCGGAAAGTAACTACTTTTCGGAAAGAGTAACAACTTTTCAAAATGTTATCTTAAGCCAAAGCGGACGCCGAGCGAGCGATAACGACGACGGCGCGAGGGGGCATCTTTTTTCTTAGATTTTTAAGAAATAATGGAAATGTTTCATTATATAAGGACAACAATTTCCCTTTCTTTTTCCGATATGGGAGAAATGACTTTTCATTTGCACTTTGCAAATGACATTTCATTTTCCCTCAAAAATAGTTCCCTCACTTTTCATATTCTCTCGTTTCTTTTTCCATTCACACTTGCTAAACCCCAACAAATATTTCACCCTCAGACGCTGACGTGGTCAGATACGTGCACTCACCTCCTTGTGGGCGTAAGAACGTGATAAAATTTCCATGTGGAGTCCAAATAAGACTCCCAACGGTAACTTTATTGCTTATTTTAACCGTACATTTTTTTACTTTGTTCTTCATCCACCATTGTTCTTTGTTCATGAAAAACAAAAGCTCCCTCCTCCTTTGTTCTTCATCCACCATTTTTCTTCATCAACTATATTTTTCTTATTAGCAAACGTTTTCGTAACTTCTTCTAATAAGATTGAAGTTAGGGTTTCCAATTTATCGAATTTTAGCTTGATTTTCCCCCCAATTTTAGCTTGAGGGGGCATTTGACCCCTTTCTCTTTTTTTTTCGTTATAATGGTTAGTAATGTCTAACGTGAAATTTAATAAGCTATGCAGGAAGAATCAGACCCGATGCTCAAAACCATAGTAAGATGCAAACATGGAAATTTGTTGCATATGCAGACTTCTTGATTGAAGTGGAATCCCGGTAGACGATTTTGGTCATGCCCCTACTATGGTGTATGTTACTTTTCTTCAGTTATTTGATTTTGTTTAACTAATGTGAATGTTAATAACGTATTATATTGTTTTTATTTTTTTTCACTCGAACAATTTTAATTTTTTTCAATGGAGAGATCTAGAAGAAATCGATCCAAGATCCCAATTTATCCTACCAAAATTGGTGAACAAAATCAAAGAGTTGGAAGATGAAGTTTTGAAGAGATAGATTCGAATCATTGAGCAACAACTTCTGATTGATAATTTGACAGGAGAGAAGAGGTTCAAACGAAGAAATTTGAAATGGTGTACGGTTGATTGAAAGGTCATTTTATGTATTTTGATTTGTGTTGCAACTTTGTTCATGAACAACCTATTTCAAAGTATGGTTCATTGAAGTATTGAAGTAATTGAATTGCGATAACGTATGTCAGCAGTTAGTAGTGAAAAGAGTTGAAACTCTATATTGATTGCCATATGTATTATGAGAATTTTTGTATATCAATATCATTAATATTTGGGATTGTAAAACATGTCTTTAGTAGACACACATAAGACCATTTTTAAGAGTGTCTATATTAGTGTCTATACTACGACAAAAGAGGATAAGCATAACACAATTTGTAAGAGAAACGGCCATTAATAGACGTAATCGATTATTAAACAGGCCACACACAATGTCAAATTACAATAAAAGATCAAAACAAAAAACATAATTTGATGTTCAATACTAGTACATCATCATTCAAAATGGGAAATGTTTTCTTGCCTACTTAAAACAGTACTGCAAAATCATTACTTCCAAGATTGGATTGGTTGAACTACTTCCTCTTGATTTTCTCTATTCCCCTCTCATTTGTTGACTTTTTCTTATTGTGATTGCTGCTTTTCCATTCCATTTAACCTTGGGTACAGTACTTGTTTTGTAACCAATATCACCACTAACATCAGCAGATTTTGTAATCTTTTTTGAACCAGTAAAAAAGATCTTACAACTTGACATCCCAGGCGGTATTCAATGTATGAAATAATACTGACTGAATTTGTAGTTAAACATTAAAAAATAGTATAACTAAATCAATAGGAAATACTTACATTAAGACCTTTGAATCCATCTTCAGCTTGACATACACACATTCCAATGACTGCTTGCCTTTTGTATGAGGTTGTGTTTCCCCTACCCATTCCTCTTCCTTTGTTACTATTGTAAGGCGATGGACATGTACAAGGTGAACTAGGTGCTGCAGGTGGTCTTCCTCTTGCACTCTTTGCATGTGTTTCAAATGCATTAGGTGCACTAAGTGTGGCAGGTGGTCTTCCTCTTGCACCTTTTGTAGGTGCTGCAGATGCACTAGGTCCTGGAGATGCACTAGGTGGAAAAGGTAGTCTTCCTCTTGACCTCTTTGCAGGTCCTGGATGCATTAGGTTCTGCATGTGGTCTTCCTCTTGACCTCTTTGTAGAATGCTCAGCTTCTGTTTGTGCTTACTATATACCTATAGTTAAAATAAATGTAATTATTACATATGAGAGTAATATCATATATCAAATTAAAATTAAAGATTTTACCTTTGTTCTTCCTAAACCTAAAGTTTTTCCCTTTCCCTTGTCTGTATTTGATGGTTCTTCCCTTTCCGATGACTCAAACCTTTGTGGACATCCTCTCTTGTTGTGGCCTCTAACATTACAGTTACTACATGTCATGGCAAGTCCAGTTCTAGGTAACATTTTAGATTTTTTAATTTCACCAGCTTCCTTCTTTCTAAGTTTACCTGGCCTGCCAGGCATGCTTTTTAATTCAGGTGGTGTAACTGTGGGGTTAGTAGATTCAGGTCACATCTCCGTGTTTGTGACAGGTTGAAGGACATTGGCATAAGTCTTCAAGTAAGTTGCCTTACTATAGAAGTTGTCAATGTACTGAAGGGTTCACCTTTCTTGACGTAAATGGCCAAATCCTGATTTCGTTTTGCTTCTCCCGATCGTCGAGCCTGATCGACTCGACTCTTTTCCCTGCCACCCGGCCTCTCACTTCGTTTCGTTCTTCTGGGCAGCCAATGTACTGAAGGGTTCACCTTTCTTGAAGTAAATGGCAGCCACAACATGTGGACATGGTCTGCCTTTTAACTGCCATACCCTACAACTACAAATCCACCTACCAAGATCCACACTGTATTGAAATGGTCCTTCTCTCACTTCAAACCCATAAACTCCATTAAATTCAATATTAAAGTTCATTGACCTATCAATATTCTCTTGTGGTACCTTTAGATACATTGGAGAGAAATCACACATCAAAGTATTTGTGAACTCTCTTAATTTGGCAATTATGGTCATCACTTTTATTCTTATCTCTTCAAGCATAGTGATAATTTTCTTGTGTCTAGGTGCCAATATCCATGAATTAAAGCACTCAGACAAACTGTTATCTACAAAATCACATTTTACTTGAGTATTAAAGTAAACCTTCACCAGAACTCTATGTTGTAGTACATAAGATCATCCATCATTTTTTCGAGACCAAGCAACTTCATCTTTGCAATATCTTTCCTCAATTGATTTTTAAAGGTACTCTTTGCAATAGACCAAAATTATTGTCTACTTTGGAGACCTCTTCAGTCCTTAGCCCATTTATTTAAGATGTTTAGCACACATTCTATGTTCATCAACAAGTAAAATATTTTGAATTGTTCCTATTAATCCCTATTATAGATCTAGATATGTTATAATAACAAATACATGAAAATTGATAAAGACAGATACAAAATAAAAAAATAGTACATATAAGTTCTGCATATCTGTAATAAGGATAAGATTTTCACCATCTCCTAATCCTAGATCATCCTTCAAAAGTTTGATAAACTATGTCCATGTCTCTTTTTTCTAATACTCAACTACTTCCCAAGCAAGTGGCAGCATCTGATTATTACCATCTCTTGCCACAACAACTAACAATTGTCCTCTACAAACCCCTATAAAGAAACAACCATCTAAACCTATGAATTTTTCTGCAATTTTGGAATGCCTTCTTCAATGGATCAAAACATATGTAAAAGCTCTGAAATAATGGCCTACCAAGAGCATCAAGTTCACCAAAGTTTAACAACACAAGTACTCCCTGGATTGGTCCTCAACAGTTCATCTTTATAGTCAAGAATTTTCCCAAATTCCACAACATGATCACCCATGATCTCTTTCAACACATTAGCTAACCGTAGTCTTGGCAACATGAATTTTAAATTTTTTACTTATCAACTCTTGCAACTTGAAAACTCTTATATTTGGCTGATCATTAATCCTGTTTCTAAAATGTGTAGCTATGAACTTTGCATTACACGAATAGTTTCTAGTTGTGCCGTTAAAATTATGCTTTGAATTGTAAGTCTTTAACATGAAATCATTTGTTGTTTTGTCAAGACATTCAAAAAAAATCCATGGACAACTTTCCTTGTACCTACATCTAACTCTTTTTGTCTCATTCACACACTTCTCTATTTGAACTCTCCTTCGGACATCATATTTTCTTACTGCTCTTCTAAATTCATTCACTTCGGCAAAGACCATACCCAACTGTCATACAACTTTCTTGGTAGTAGGATCATGTATAATTTTTTGATTATTTGGCCTCTTCTTCTTGGTAAATTTACACTTATTTGTAAATTTACTCTTTTGATTCAACACATTCATCACTAAATTCACTTTCATCTAGTTCAAAACTTTCATCATCAGAACTTGCAAAATAAGGCTCATCACCTCCTAAACTTCCTTCAACACTTACTTTACCTGTTTGAATTTCATCAAAACTTAAATCTGGTCCAGCTGGACCTACTAGTACCTCTTCAGTATCAGTTGGTACTCTCACTTTTCTTTTTCTTCTTTGAAAAGATCTCTTTTCAGCCATCAACTCCCTAACCTCTTCATGTAAATCACTACCATAGTCCTCCTCATCATCTCTCACCAATCCACATTCAGACTTAGAACTATCTTCTGTTAAGTAATCAAAAACCTCTTCTTCTAAGAATCACATTTAACAGGGCCTGAAACTAGATCATCAACATTTTTAGTGATAGCCTCAGTAGTGGAAGGAGATCTAGGAGGAGCAGTTGTAGTGGTAGGATTTGTAGTGGAATGAGTGGCTGTAAAAGGATATTTAAGAACAACACCTGTAGTGGGAGGAGTTGGGGTAGAAGCAGATCCAGTAGCAGGAGTAGTGAAAGGAGTTGGGGTAGATTGAGATCTAGTATCAAAGGAAGTGAAGGGGTCTTCACCTACCCCACTTTGGCCATTTGCATTATTAAAAGTTGAACTAGATTCCTCCATATCCCCACGAGGAACATTTTCTAATAAAATAAGGGTGGGGTCCACAACTGCATCATCAATTAAGTGTTTTACATATACCTCCACAATATCTCCATCTTCCAAAGAACAACTTAACTCTAAAATATCAATATCATTATGAATGTCTTCCAAAATGCCACTGTTAGGAGGTTTGATACTAAATGTTCAAGTTGTTCTGTATTTCAGTTCTTTTATCTACCCTCTTAATTCAAAATAGTCTATCCACATCAACATCCAAAAATTTTGTGACTCGCCCACCATTGTAATCTGGTTGTCCATTACTCAAATCTAAGACTCCACCATGATACCATCTTAATGTAATCAAAGTAAATTCACTCATCTCCTACCTGAACAATTTAACACTAGTAAGGAAATGAGAAACTATGTTTTCTAAGAATTATTTAGTTACTTAAAAATTCAGAGGCAGCAGAACTAGGCAAAAAAAATCCCTAAACGACTTAATAAGCAAACACTAATAAACAAAACCCCTAATACTATGATGAACACATATCAAAATGGCATTTGAATGTCCAGTTCAACCAAACCCCTAATAAACATTAAAATAACACTACCATCAAAACTTAAATGAATATTAATATAACATTTACTTGTTAAAAAATAACCCTAATAAAAGGCTCAAATAAACTACAAACCATAGGGAACCAGTAAAAATAACATTTGAATACGTAGTAAAAATAAAACTCTAATAGAACACTAACATCAAAATAGTATTCAACTAGTAAAGATCTATCCTTTTTCTCAGAAGAAATCACAAGTAAGCTTTCGGATTAAACAATGGCTATTCAACGCGACTGAAAGAAGAAAGAAGAAAGAAGGAAGAAGAAACAAGATATAAGAAAGGTAAAGTTAAAGATGTCACACGTGTCATTTTTTCAAGTCTTTTAAAGTCGTCGGGTCCACGATTATACACATGTAAACGCGTATATACAAACAATTTTTATAAATCTTGTATAGGTTACCACGTCAGCGTCTGAGGGTGAAATAATATAAAAAAAATGTTCAGCGGGGTAATAGGACCCCCGCAAAGGTTAAGTGTGTAGTTGGAAATATGGCCAATGCTTGAGGGGGCATTTGACCCTTTTCTCTTTTACTTATTTACAATTACACTAGTCTCTAGTAAAATGGTCATAATGATTTAATTCGAACATTAAATGATATAAATTTGGTACAATTAGAAAGAAAAATCATTGACCTACCATTTTCATATGAAATGGATCACCTAATTTGTAACGTACTAAAAGAAATGTTAGTATACATTGTTTTCCTTCTAGACACACACATTGATTGCATGTAGTTTTCTTACAAAACTTTTTTGTGGGTATTTGTGATAGTTTAATAAATTATGTCTGTTAGTTTGAATGGATAATTCTAGGTATTAATAAGTTCAAATGATGTACGGACCGTGAAATAGAGTTTTCCTATACCGAAATTAACATGTAAAGAGAAAATTATGAACAATAGAAATTTCACTTATTTACAATTACAATAATGTCTATTAAAATGGTCATTATAATTTACTTTAAACATTAAATGATACAAAATTGGTGGCATTTGAAAGAAAATTCTTTTTCCAACAATTTTTGTAAGTCATCGCTGATCTAATTCATTACGTACTAAAAAATATGGTAGTATACATTTTTTGCCTTCTTGTGAGGCACACTTTGATTGATATAGTTTTTTGTCCAGATCTTTTCAGGGTATTGGTAATGATTTCTAAAATAATATGTGTTTGTTCGAATGGATAATTATAGGTAATAATAAATTCAAATAAAATATAGGCCGTATACATTGTTTAGCTTCTAGCGAGGCACACTTGATTGCATGTAGTTTTTTGACATATATTTTTTGTGTGTGTTTATGATGATTTATAAATTACGTGTGTTAGTTCAATAGATAATTATAGTATTAATAACATCAAATGAGATATGGATAGTGAAATAGATTTTTCAATACCCAAATATATATATAAATGCAAAATTATGAACATTAAAAATTCACTTATTTACAATTACACTAGTCTCTTGTAAAATGGTTATAATAATTTACATAAAACATCAAATGATAAAAATTTGGTTGAATTTGATAGAAAACTCGGTGACCTACAATTTTCATACTTCAAGACAAACCTAATTCATTAAGTACTAAAAGATATGGTAGTATACATTGTTTGCCTTGTAGAGGGGTAAACATTGATTGCATATAGTTTCTTGATAAATTTTTTTTATGGGTCTTTGTGATGATTTCATAAATTATGTGTGTTATTTTGAATGGATAATCATAGGTAATAAGTTCAAATGAGGTATTAACCATGAAATAAAGTTTTTCTATACCTTAAATTAATATCTTAAGCAAAATTATGAACGTTTGAAATTTCACTTATTTACAATTACACTAGTCTCTAGTAAAATAGTCATAATGATTAACTTTAAATATTTAATAATACAAATTGGTGGTATTTGAAAGCAAACTCATTGACCTACAATTTCCATGTGTCATGGATCACCTAATTAGTTATGTAGTAAAAGATATGGTACTATACATTGTTAGCCTTCTGTAGAGGCACACATTTATTGCATTTATTTTTTGATGAAAACTTTGTGTGGGTGTTTGTGATGATTTAATAAATCATTTTTTTTATTTCGAATGGATAATTATAAGTATTTATAAGTTCAAATGAGGTATGAACTATGAATATGTTTTGCTATACTAAAATTAACATCTAAAGTCAAAATTATGAACGTTCAAAATTTTGCTTATTTACAATTACACTAATATCTAGCAAAATTATCGTAATGATCTACTTTAAACATTAAATTATACAATATTGGAAGCATTTGAAATAAAACTCATTGAGCTAAAATTTTCCTATGTCATAATCGGCTATTAAATACGTTCCATAATTATGAACGTTTGAAATTTCACTTATTTACAATCACAATAGTCTCTAATAAAATGGTCATAATGATTTACTTTAAATATTAAACGATACAAAATTTGTGGAATTTGGAAAAAACTCATTGACCTACTATTTTCATATGTCATCCTCACCTTATTAATTTTACGTACTTAAAGATATGGTAGGAGATATTGTTTTCCTTCTAGAGAGACACATATTGATTGCATGTTGTTTTTTGACAAAAATATATTTTGCGTGTTTATGATGATTAAAATAATTATGCGTATTTGTTCGAATTGATAATTATAGCTACTAATAAGTTCATATGAGGTATAGATGTGAAATAAAGTTTTTGTATAACCGAAAAATAACATCAAAAGCAATAAGTATGAACTTTGGAAATTTTAGTTATTTACAATTACACTACTCTCCAGTAAAATGATCATAATATAATTATTTTTAGTATTAAATGATACAAAATTGTTGGTACTTGAAAGAAAACTCATTGACCTACAATTTTATTATGTTATCGCCCACCTAGTTCATTACGTACTAAAAAATATGATAGTATACATTGTTTGACTTCTAGAAAGGCACACATTAATTGCATATAATTTTTTGACCAAAATATTTTTCTGGGAGACCGTGATGATTTAATAAATTATGTGTGTTAGTTGGAATGAATAATTATTGGTATTATTTAGGTCAAATGAGGTATGGACCGTTAAATATAGTTTTTCTATACAAAAAATTAGCATCTTAAGCGAAAATTATATACGTTAGAAATTTAACTTATATATCCTTACTCTAGTCTCTCGTAAAATGGTCATAATGATTTACATTAAAAATTAAATGATATTAATTGGTGGTATTTGAAAGAAAAATCACAGACCTATTATTTTCTTATGTCATGGTTCATCTAGTTCATTACGTAGTAAAAGATATGTTAGTATACGTTGGTCGACTTCTAAGAGACACATTGATTACACATAGTTTATTGACCAATTTTTTTTTGGTTGTTGTGCTAAATTAATAAATTATGGTGTGTTAGTTCGAACGGATAAATATAGGTGTCGCGCCCCCATTTTTCATAAAAACAAGTTTTGTGCACGACCTAACAACTCTTTTGGAATTTTGAGTTTGGAGTCGCCACCTAACGAATTAAGGCGCGTTAGGGCACCTATCTAACCTAACTAAGTCTAGCTAAGGTCAACGAGCCAGAGATCGGGGTAAGGGTCCGAATTACCTCGAGGGGAAGGTGTTAGGCATCTCTCAAGGTCCACAAATGCGGGTTCCGGCCGTGTCTCATGCAATCTATGTGGGGGTTACAAGTAGCAACTAAGGTCACTTCATTTATTAGTTTATTTAAGTAGCATGCTTCTTATGTGATAAGAAATATGAAACAAATAAGATCATTTTATTTTTAATTAATAAAGGCTAGGTGATAACAAATATTAATAATTAAAATCATTTTTATTAAATCTAACATGTGAGACTAGGTTATATATCAACAAGTTGAATCAAATAGCTCATTATTATCTTATTTAATATTTAAACATGCGAATATAAGTGATAAAATATTAAACAATTGAGAAATAAATTAATTATTTAAGCATGAAAAACTAAGTGATAACAATAAATGATTAAATAAAAATTTAAAGATAAGCGAGGGGATAGAAAAGAGGCAAATAAATAAGCAAATAATTTTATTATTATTTTTTAATTTTAATCTACCCCAAAATAAATTACTAAACAATTAAAGTTACTTCAATTATTTATTATTTGAGCATACGATCTATGTGATAAACAAATATTGCAAATATTAAGAAATTAATAAAGAGATAAAAAAGAAGAACATAATATGCACAAAAGATATAGAAAATAGCTCATTTTTATTATGTTACACCAACAAGAAAAATGTGTTCGAAGTAAGTTTTGAGAAATTGAGCAAGTTTTGCATAGAAAATTTTATTAATTAAAAACTGTTTGTTTCTTTATAGGGAAGATGCTACGATATTGTCAATCGCGCCCCTTCACCATAGAAACAATTTTGATTTGAGGCCTATCTTAGAAAAATAACAAATAGTTTATATATTTTGAAAATGATTTAATAGATTCAGTTTGCATATAGGCACATCAATATTTACATATAAATACACGTAATTCCTTTTGAAATCATGGTTAGGTGGTACTTCAAGGGAGGCGTCGGTTAAAAAAATTGGAACTAGACCTCGTATTTCCTTCGACTTTCCACTAACGATACGTTAGGAGATAGTGCTTATAATTTTTCTTAAAAAAATAATAAACAATGTGATAATCAATCCAAAGTTTTAAAGGAGGATTGAATAATAACTTTTAAAAAATCAAGTTGCAAAACTTTGTTAGAAGAAAAACTAGTAGAACATTAATGTAGTAAATTTATAAAATGCAAAGATTTTACTATGAAATATATTCAAAAGTCAAGTAATTTGTTAGATGCATCAAATGATTTTATTTTATTATCATTATTATTTTAAGAAAACAACATATTGCATCATAAGTGGGAAAATCTTCAAGAGGACAAATAAGATTACTAATTAATAATATTAGCTAATTTAAAAGGGGGCAAAAATATGCACAACATATTTATGGAGTTATTGATGCTGAAAATTTGCAAACCTATTGACATGATCTCTAGTTGTTTAACATACTAAAACGACAAAGTAAAGAAACAAATCAATTATGAAAATGCTAAAATTAGTTAAACGTGATTTCTAAGTGATTTAATAAGCAACACATTTAAATAAGACCTATAGACATGATTTCTACCTCCAAATGACATATGAGTGCAATAAATTCTATAGACATGACTTATTCCATGAATAACTAAAATGCACACAGATTATTTACTTATGATTTAGTGAATTAGTCATAACTCATTATTTAACACGCCAAATTGGATAAAATTAACTTCAAACATTAAATGGTCAAAATTAGCTAAATGATTGAGCGAATACGATTTGCTTTATTTTATTGGGTTAGATCAAAATTTATTTTATCACATAAACATTTATCACCCAAATTATGCATTTAAGCATACTTTTAAACACAAAACAAGTTTGCAAATAAAAATGATTAACACATAATTTCCCCTCCTAGGCGATCCCCCTAATTGCTTCATATATAAGAGTTGCTTTAGAGTGATACACATATTGTAATAAAATAACAGATGACAATATACACAAATTTAAAATAAACAAAGTTTTGTCCAAAAATTCTTCTAGGCCACTCTTCATCATCTTGAACTTTAAGTCCAAAGCCTGCTAAAATAAGTGAGGTAACACGTATACAACAGAAGAATGATTGTAATGTAAAATATTCATAGTAATAAATTTCTCGTATATCATATAAAAACAACGATACATAAGAAATAAAAAGGACAAAACATAGGCATAGACATATCAATACACATAGGGAAAAAGATAAGGAGTGCTTCCTTTTATTCCCAACACACGACAAAATAATAAATGCAAAACAAAAATTGAAAAAATAGAAGGCTGACAAATAGTAAAATGCTAATCAAGAATACCAACCGATTAAGTACAAAATAATAGCAACGAAAACAAGTTGGATTCAACTCTTACTCAAACAAAAGCAAGGGCAAAGAGTACACTTGAAAGTTATCGGAATCTTATTTTGTTTTAAGAGTAGTAATAATATGAGTAGTAAGAGAGTGAGAGCTCTTGTGTTAAGAGAGAATGAATAAGTTAATTAGAGAACTTGTTATGAAAGATGTGTCGAAAAGAATGCAAAGGGGATCTCTTATTGTCACGACCCAAAACCGGGCTGCGACTGGCACCCACACTTACCCTCCTATGTGAGCGAACCAACCCATCTAAACCTTAACATTTCAATGTATATCAAGAGAAAGTAATGCAAAGACTTAAACTCATTAATAAAAACCAATTCAGTAACTATTAATATTCAACATCTATTATTCCCCAAAATCTGGAAGTCATCACCACAAGAACATCTAAGATCAAATTACTAAACTAAGAGTATTCTAAGAAGCTAAAACAAGTAAAAGCTAGTCCATGCCGAAACTTCAAGGCATCAAGACTTGAAGAAGAAGATCCAGTCCAAGCTAGAAACATTAGCTCACCCTGAAGATTCGGTGTGACGAAGACTGGCTAGAATTGCTGTTGAGTTGAAGACGACGGCACGTTTGCTGCACTCCACAAATACAAAGAAGAAAACATAAAAGTAGGGGTCAGTACAAAACACGGGTACTTAGTAGATATCATCGGCCAACTCAAAATAGAAGACAATATATATCACGTAATTTTATAAAACCAACTATGATACTCAACATGTAGCAACAACAAGTACTATATCATTAACAATTACCGTCAAGTTCACACATGAGGACTCAAGCCTCAATACCATACTCATTTGGGAATTAGATTCATTAGATTGGGTATATTAGCATCTTTCAAGATTCATTATATTTATTCCCCTCGTGTCGGTACGTGACACTCCGCTCCATATACTATCCTGGTGTCGGAACGTGACACTCCGATCCTCATTCTATCCTGGTACCGGAACGTGGCACCCGATCCATATACTATCCTAGTGTCGGAACGTGACACTCCGATCCTCATTCTATCCTGGTACCGGAACGTGGCACCCGATCCATATACTATCCTGGTGTCGGAACGTGACACTCCGATCCTCATTCTATCCTGGTACCGGAACGTGGCACCCGATCCTCTATTTCTATCCTGGTACCAGAACGTGGCACCGATCCCCTATCTCACAACTTTCGTTCATCAAGCCTTCTTTTATACCAAGGCATCTCATTAACAAAGTAGATTAGGGTTTCTTTTCAAGATTTTGGGATTCAATAGCTTCATCATGCTTATTTCTTCCACAATTACATAATCATATTCATGCAAGCATACAATTAAGCATATAGAAGGGTTTACAATACGACTAAACATATCATTCGCTATTAAGAGTTTACTACGAATAGTGTGAAAACCATAACCTACCTCCACTGAAGATTAGTGATCAACAAGCAAATTCCCAAGCTTTGTGTTTTCCTCTTCTCAATCGATTCTCTCTCTTTCTCTTTGTTCTTTCTAGTTTTCTTATTCAAACCCTCTTTATTTTACCCTAATTAGCATATAATTAAGAATAAAAGATGGCAATAACAACCCATTATTAACTTAAGGTTACCTCTTTTAACCCCCAAGTAATTAGACTTATTAACCTTAACCCTCTAACTTTATAATTAAAGTAGGAATAGTCCAAAACGTCCCTTAAAACGTGTAAAGAAATCCGACCCAGACTGGGATTACGCAACTTGTGACGGCCCGTCGTGCCTGCGACGGTCTGTCCTGCAGGTCGTCGCAAAGTTCAGAGACCCAATTTCCACCAAAGAATCTGTGACGGTCCGTCACGCCTGTGACGGTCCATCCTGCCATGTTGTTACGAAGTTCAGAGAGTCGATTTCAGTACCCAATTTTAGAATTTCTAAGTGTTTTGAAACGAGACCCTGCGACGGTCCGTCATGCCCATGACGATCCGTCGTGGGGTCCGTCGTCTCAGCCAATTTTTCTAGAAATAAAATCTGCTGCTCAAAACGACTAAACAGGTCATACAATAGATACCAATTTACCCATCGTTCGTCCTCGAACGATCACAAGAAGAAAAACAAGGGCGAGAAAGGGTACCTGAATCTTTAAACAGGTGTGGGTATCTTTCTTGCATATCTGCCTCCTTCTCCCAAGTGGCTTCTTCAACCGGCCAATTCTTCCATTGCACCTTGATGGATGAAATCTCCCTTGACCTCAACTTGCGAACTTCTCTATCTAGAATAGCAACAGGATCCTCCTCATAAGACAAATTCTCATCAAGCAAAACTGAATCCCAACGGATAATGTAGTTTCCATCCCCATGATATCTTTTCAACATAGACACATGAAATACCGGATGCACTCCGGACAGCCCTAGAGGCAAGGCTAACTCATAAGCCACCTCCCCTACTCGCTTAAGTACTTCGAAGGGGCCAATATACCTCGGGCTTAGTTTACCTTTTTACCAAACCGCATCACCCCTTTCATGGGCGAAACTTCAACAAGACTTGTTCACCCTCTATGAACTCTAAGTCTCTAACTTTCGATCTGCATATTCTTTTTGCCTACTTTACGCCGCCAAAAGATTTTCTTGAATAGATTTCACTTTCTCTAAAGAATCCTCAAAAGGTCCGTACCCCAAGGTCTAACCTCAAATGCATCAAACCAACCAATGGGAGACCTACATCTCCTACCATACAATGCTTCAAATGGGGCCATATCAATGCTCGAGTGATAACTATTATTGTATGAAAACTCCGCTAAGGGTAAGAAGTTATCCCAATGACCACCAAATTCTATCACACACGCACGAAGCATATCCTCCAACACTTTAATCGTTCGCTTAGACTGACCATCGGTCTGGGGATGGAACGCAGTACTAAGGTCCAGCCTAGTACCCAATTCCGCATGCAATGTTTTCCAAAACTTAGAAGTAAACTGCATACCTCTATCTGATATGATGGAGAGTGGAACCCCATGCAACCGAACAATTTCTGAGATATAGATTTTGGCTAACTTTTCGGCATTGTAAGTCACCTTGACCGGAATGAAGTGCGCAGACTTAGTTAATCTGTCCACAATTACCCAAATAGAATCAAACTTCCCCAATGTCTTTGGAAGACCAACTACGAAATCCATTGCAATTCTCTCCCATTTCCATTCAGGAATGGGCATTCTCTGAAGTGTTCCTCCGGGCCTCTGGTGTTCATATTTTACTTGTTGACAGTTTGGACATTTGGCAACAAAATCAACAATGTCGCGCTTCATTCTACTCCACCAAAAGTGTTGTTTTAGGTCACGGTACATCTTGGTTGCACCAGGATGTATAGAGTGGGTCAAGTCATTAACACGAGGCACACATACCCTTCCCTTAATCCTCAAAACACCTTCCTCATCAATTATTGCTTCTTTAGCCTCTCCTCGCAACACTTTATCTCGGATCCGGATCAATTTCTCATCGTTAAGCTGCTTTCCCTTAATCTTGTCATGGAAGGAAGATCTTGCCTCCACACAAGCTAACAATCCTCCCTTCTCATTTATTTCTAACCTCATAAGGTCATTAGCCAGAATTTGAACCTCTCTAGCCAATGGGCGTCTAGAAACTTGCAAATGAGCTAGACTTCCCATGCATCCGGCCTTTCTACTTAAAGCATCCGCTACAACATTCGCCTTTCCCGGATGATACAAGATAGTGATGTCGTAATCCTTCAGTAGTTCCATCCATCTCCTCTGTCTCAAGTTCAAATCTTTTTGAGTAAAGACATACTGTAGGCTACGATGATCCGTATAGACTTCACACTTAACCCCATACAAATAGTGTCTCCATTGCTTTAGTGCAAATACTACCGCGGCCAACTCCAAATAATGGGTCGGATAGTTACGTTCATGCACCTTTAATTGCCTCGAATCATAAGCAATCACGTTCTTCTCTTGCATTAGCACTGCACCCAACCCGAATAGGATGCATCACAATAAACGATGAAGTTCTTACCCTCTACTGGCAAGTAAGGATTGGTGCAGTAGTCAACAAGGTCTTGAGTTTCTGAAAGCTTTCCTCACACCATCCGACCATACAAATGGAACATTCTGCTTAGTCAAGTTCGTTAATGGGAAGCAATAGAAGAGAATCCCTTGACGAATCGGCGGTAGTAGCTAGCTAAACACAACAAAACTCCTTATTTCTGATACGTTAGTAGGTCTTACCCAATTCTTCACCGTCTCAATCTTAGATGGATCCACCATCACTCCATCCTTAGAAACCACGTGTCCCAAGAAGGACACTGAATCTAGCCAAAACTCACACTTGGAGAATTTGGCATAAAGCTTCTTGGTCCTCAATAATTTAACACCATTCTCAAATGCTCCTCATGTTCCTTCTTACTTTTAGAGTATATCAGTATATCATCAATGAATACGATCACAAAGAGATCCAGATATGGCTTGAAGATCCCATTCATCAAGCTCATGAAGGCAGCAGGGGAATTCGTAAGACCGAAAGACATTACCACAAATTCGTAGTGCCCATACCTAGTTCGAAAAGCAGTCTTTGGCACATCCGTTGCCCGTATTTTCAATTGATGATAACCGGATCTCAAGTCAATTTTTGAGAAGACACAAGCACCATGTAACTGATCGAACAAGTCATCAATGCGAGGAAGAGGATACTTGTTCTTAATAGTTACCTTGTTCAGTTGTTGATAGTCTATGCACATCCGAAAACTCCCATCCTTCTTCTTCACAAACAAAACCGGAGCACCCCACGGAGATGCACTTGGTCTAATGAAGCCTTTGCTCAATAACTCTTGAAGTTGTGCCTTTAACTCTCTTAACCCCGCGGGAGCCATTCTATAAGGGGGTATAGAAATGGGGCGAGTACCCGGTTCAAGATCAATACAGAAGTCAACATCCCTATCTGGTGGCATACCAGGAAGATCTGCAGGGAACACATCCAAAAACCCACGGACTACCGAAATCGACTCGATCGAAGGTACTTGGGTAGTGTCATCCTTGAGGTGTGCTAAGAAGGCTAAACAACCCTTACTAACCATTCTCTTAGCACGAAGAAAGGACACGATATGAACCGGATTGGAAGTGTAGTCGCCCTCCCACACTAACGGATCTGTCCCAGGCTTGGCTAACGTCACCGTTTTAGCATTACAATCCAAGATCGCAAAATTCGGAGAAAGCCAAGTCATACCCAAAATTACATCGAAGTCAACCATTTCTAAAATAACCAAATCTACATAAGTGTTGCTCCCCACAAAGGTCACCAAACAAGACCTATATACTTTTTCCACTACCACAGACTCACCCACCGGAGTAGACACACGATTTGGTATGTCAAGCAATTCACAAGGTAAATTAAGACCAATAGCAAATGAAGAAGATACATAAGAGAATGTGGATCCGGGATCAAACAATACAGAAGCCATGCAATCACAAACCAAAAGATTACCTGTGATAACAACATCAGATGTCTCCCGCTTCAGATCTCCCAGGGAAAGCGTAACAATGGGCCCCATTACTTGTCTGTCTGTTCCCCTACCATGTTGTGTTGTAGTGGCTCCAGTTTGCCCACACCTCTCTCTGCCGTTTTGGTGACAACCATTACCTCGACCACCACGTCCTCCGGGAATAACGGCCTCTACACATGACCACCTCTAACCTCTGACTGTGGGAGGTCTGTAACTCTGTTTTGGATAATACCTCTTAATGGTCCAGTCTCCCCACCATCCTCCATCCCCACATCCATAACTCTCGGATTCCAAGCATCGGTCTCTCGGAGAAGTGTTTGACCGGTCTGAGGTGGACCCCCCACTACAGTCTGTAGTGAATACTGAATTGGTCGGACTGAGTAACCTCCTGAACCCTGTCCTCTAGAATAAGAACGATTAAACTCACCTCACTTTCGAACCTTTTTTGATGTCGATGTCGTGGTGAAGTCATCTGGCTTCACTCCTTCCACCTCTATCACAAGTCTAACCACTTCTTGGAAGGATTTTGCCATAGCCGCTACCTGTAAGGCCGAAATCCGCAATTCTGACCTCAACCCCTTCACAACCGGCGAATCCTCCGCTCTTGTGGACTGAAATAAAGTTGGGTGGCATACCTGATAATGCACGAAACTTAGCCTCGTATATTTAACCGTCATCCTACCTTTGTTTCGAGGCTCAAGAATTCATCCTTTTCCTATCCCTCAAAGTCCGGGGATATACTTCTCCATAAACAAACTAGAGAATGAGGCCCAGTCATAGGTGGTGCCTCTGTTGTTGACACTCAACATGTGACCGCCACCACATTTGGGCGTTTCCCTTGAACTGATAACTCACGAACTCAACACCAAACCGTTCTACTATACCCATCTTGTGTAGTAGCTCATGACAGTCAACCAGAAATTCGTAGGCATCCTCTGATTCAGCACCCTTAAAGACTGGAGGTTTCAATTTCAAGAACTTACTGAAAAGTTCATGCTGATCATTTGTCATTATAGGCCCTGTAGTCAGACGAGGAAATGTGCCTATTTCCAATGAGGCATCCATGCGGGGAGCCCCGCAGCGGCATGTCGTACCTCTGAAACCGGAGGTGTTGGTGCAGAAAACACTGGAGGTGCCTGACCCTGGTCAGATAACCCGCTAAGATAAGCAAGAACCTTATTGATCATCTCTGGGGTAGGTTGGGTGGCATTCCTCATTTTGCACTTGTTCATTCTCCCCTTCCTCACCCTCTCTTACTACTTCCTCCTCCTCAGTCAGTGGAGGAGTCACCACCGCCCTAGCATCAGATGGGCTAGGCACTTGTCCTCTTCCTCTAGAGGACGTCCTTCCACGACCTCTACCACGGCCTCTTGCCACTGCTCTTCCTCGAGCCACAGCCCCAGTGGTGGCTCAGACGTTTCTTGTCTTGCCGGTGTTGATGTTGGCGCGGTCGTTGCTCTAGTTCTAACCATCTGCGAAATAGAGTGAAGATGGTTAGATACCAATTTGTATCACCTAGATACCAATTGGATTCAAGTAGTAGCACGAAAGAAAGAAAGAAAGAATGGAATTTTCCTAAAGTCTTATAGCCTCTTTAAGAAAAGTAAAGGCGTCCCCCTACGAACCTAATGCTCTGATACCAAGTTTGTCACGACCCAAAATCGGGCCGCGACTGACACCCACACTTACCCTCCTATGTGAGCGAATCAACCCATCTAAACCTTAACATTTCAATGTATATCAACAGAAAGTAATGCGAAGACTTAAACTCATTAATAAAAACCAATTCAATTACTATTAATATTCAACATCTATTATTCCCAAAAATCTGGAAGTCATCACCACAAGAACATCTAAGATCAAATTACTAAACAAAGAGTATTCTAAGAAGCTAAAACAAGTAAAAGCTAGTCCATGCCGAAACTTCAAGGCATCAAGACTTGAAGAAGAAGATCCAGTCCAAGCTAGAAGCATTAGCTCACCCTGAACATCCGGTGTGACGAAGACTGGATAGAATTACTGTTGAGTATAAGACGACGGCACGTTTGCTGCACTCCACAAATACAAAGAAGAAAACATAAAAGTAGGGGTCAGTACAAAACACGGGTTCTGAGTAGATATCATCGGCCAACTCAAAATAGAGAAGACAATGTATATCAAGAATTTTATAAAAACAACTATGATACTCAACATGTAGTAGCAACAACAAGTACTATATCATTAACAATTACCGTCAAGTTCACACATGAGGACTCAAGCCTCAATACCATAATCATTTGGGAATTAGATTCATTAGATTGGGTATATTAGCATCTTTCAAGATTCATTATATTTATTCCCCTCGTGTCGGTACGTGACACTCCGCTCCATATACTATCCTGGTGTCGGAACGTGACACTCCGATCCTCATTCTATCCTGGTACCGGAACGTGGCACCCGATCATATACTATCCTAGTGTCGGAAGTGACACCCGATCCTCATTCTATCCTGGTACCGGAATGTGGCACCCGATCCATATACTATCCTGGTGTCGGAACGTGACACTCCATCCTCATTCTATCCTGGTACCGAAAACGTGGCACCCGATCCTCTATTTCTATCTTGGTACCAGAAGTGGCACCTGATCCCCTAATATCACACTTTCGTTCATCAAGCCTTTTTATACCAAGGCATCATCATTAACAAAGAAGATTAGGGTTTCTTTTCAAGATTTTGGGATTATCAATAGCTTCATCATGCTTATTTCTTCAATTACATAATCATATTCATGAAAGCATACAATTAAGCATATAGAGGGTTTCAATAATACTAACACATATCATTCGCTATTAAGAGTTTACTACGAATAGTGTGAAAACCATAACCTACCTCCACCGAAGATTAGTGTCAACAAGCAAATTCCCAAGCTTTGTGTTTTCCTCTTCTCGATCAATTCTCTCTCTTTCTCTTGTCTTTCTAGTTTTCTTATTCAAACCCTCTTTCTTTTACCCTAATTAGCATAAATTAAGAATAATAAAGATGGCAATAACAACCCATTAATTAACTTAAGGTTACCTTTTAAACCCCCAAGTAATTAGACTTATTAACCTTAACCCTCTAACTTTATAATTAAAGTAGGAAAGTCCAAAACGTCCCTTAAAACGTGTAAAGAAATCCGACCCAGACCGGGATTACGCAAACTGTGACGCCCGTCGTGCCTGCGACGGTCTGTCCTGCAGGTCGTCGCAAAGTTCAGAGACCCAATTTCCACCAATGGGTCTGTAACGGTCCGTCCTGCCATTCCGTCACGAAGTTCAGAGAGTCGATTTCAGTACCCAATTTCAGAATTTCTAAGTGTTTTGAAACGAGACCCTGCGACGGTCCGTCGTGCCCATGACGGTCCGTCGTGGGGTCCGTCGTCTCAGCTAATTTTCCAGAAAAATCTGCTGCTCAAAACGACTAAACAGGTCGTTACACTTATATAGTAAAAGAGGGGGGATAAAATAAGGTAAACAAATATTTTTAAGTAATCAATTAATATCCTATTTTCCTTATTATAAAAGAGGACCAAATCAGAAAGTTTTAAAATATTTCATTACCAAATATAAACAAGTAAGAATAAATTAAGAGGGTGGTAATATTTTTTCCTTAAATAAAGAAGAATTTAAAATCAGAAAATGTTTAAATTTTTACCAATATAAACAAGTAAGAAATAAAATCAGGAATAAAATTTATATTTTTCTTAAGTGAAGAAGAGTCAAAAATCAAATTTATTTTTTATTATTATATAAAAAAACTAATAGGAAATGACAGAATAGGGAGAAATATTATCTTCTTCTTTTTTTATAAAAATAAAGAAGGGTTAAAATCAGCAAAATCAGCTTTTTGTTGAATTATCATTATTATTTTACCAAATATATCAGCAACTAAATTTTACAAGGAAATAATTTAAGGTCAAACATTTACCTAAAAATAAATTACCATAAATAAATATGTAAGAATCAATTTAGGCAAACATTAAACGAAAAGGATCAATTAATATTTTTAATTCTTTTTAAGTAATCTACACTATACTTAAGCAAGCTAGATTCAAAACGAGCGCAAAGATTTAAAAAAAATCATGGACCTGTTATAAATCAATACAATAAGCTAATTGCTAATCAATAACATAGATGCAACATCACACGATCATCCACACCAAAATAAATTCAAGAATCATTGAGAGACAAAACTAAGTAGCAGATAATATACACATGTTTCGAAGTTTTTGGAAAATCAACAAAAACAGTCCATAAGATCAAGCAACTCACAATTTATTTTTGCTCATTGATAAAAGATGGATAACATTAGGCAAAATTAACATTTATAATGAAAAATTCTAAGAGAAACTAACCCAGACGGATCCGTCGAGATCCGTCTTAAAACCAACCAAAATATTGAGACTCTACGCCATTTTTTGCTGGGAATGCTGACCGAAAAATAAGGAAAAGAAAGGGGTCAGGGCTTGCCGGAGTCCCTACCTCTAGCTGTTTCTCGCCGGAGGTGCGTTGGTCGCTCATTGGAGCTCGCAGCAGCTTGCTGTCTCTGTACAACTGTTTTTGCTTTCTCGTCGAGCTGGACAGAGGGGGAGAGGAGAGGGGAATGAAGAGGGCAAAAATATGGGAAGAGATAGGCGCTGAGAGGGAGAGAAGGGAGAGGAGGAGCGATGGGAGAGGGAGAGGGGAGAATCTTGCTGATCGCTGTTGCCATGCCTCGCCTGACTGCTGGTTGCTGCTTGCCCGAGTGGCTGCTGCTGCTGGCGGCTCGTCATTGTGTGCTAGTGGAGAGACGAGAGGGAAGCAGCAAGGAAGGCGAGAGGACACAAGGTAAGTTAAAGAGAAAGGGGTCGCGAGAGAGAGAGGGAAAAGGGGAGGAGGACGGCTGGTCGGAAAGAGGGAGTGAGGGAGGAGCGAGGGAGAGGGAGAAGAAGAGGGGATGTCGGCTGGAGAGAGAAAAAGAGGCGGAGAGAGAGAGGGGAAAAAAAGGGAGGAAGAGAATCAATTCAATTTTACGTTTTGGAGTCTTTTGTTGTTGAATAAAGGGAATAGGATATTTAATCTCAACCGTTGGTTTAATAAGAGATTAAGGGTTATGATTTGATCAAGAATTTAATTAATTCAATAGACGGAATAGATTAAAAGATGAAGTCTTGAAATTAGATGAGTTAGATACGCAATGGCTAAAATTGTAATTAAAATGGGCTAGAATTGAAAGGAAGATGGCTATGATTGAAATAAGATTTGAATTGAAATGGCTAGAATTAGAAGAAATTAAAATAGAATAGGCTAGAATTTAAATAATTTTAAGGAAAGTTTAAGAATTACTATTAATTAAAATACTAAATATCTTAAAATATTTTTATATAATTGAAAATCACTTAAATTTTAAAACATTCAAAATTCATTAATAATTTTAAAATAATTTATTAATATTTACAATAACTTTATAAAGTAAAACATACTAAAATAATATTTTTCAAGCGAAATCAATAAAAAATTCAAAACTTTAAGTAAATTTTAGAAAATGTATTTAATAGAAGGGTCAAAGGTCGGTCAAAATTGGGTGTCAAGAATAGGTATTAATAAGTTCAAATTAGGCATCGACCGATAAATAGAGTTTTTTCTATACCCGAAATTAACGTCTAAACACAAAATTCTGAACGTTCTAAATTTCACTTATTTACAATTACACTAATCTCTAGCAAAATGGTTATAATGATTTTACTTTCAACATTGAAATATTACAAATTTGGTGACATTTGAAAGAAAAATAATTAAAATATAATTTTTAAATGTCACGGCTCAACTAATTCATTACATACTAAAAGATATTGTAGCATACATTTTTTGCCTTCTAGAGAGGATTACATTGATTACACGTATTTTTTTCACTATTATTTTTTATGGATGTTTTTATGAATTCATAAATTATGTGTGTTAGTTTGAATAGACAATTATAGATATTAATCAGTTCAAATGAGGTATGTACAGTGAAATAATGTTTTTCTACACCTAAAATTAACATCAAAAGTCAAAATTATGAATGTTCAAAATTTCACGTATTTACAATTACACTAGTCTTTAATAAAATGATAATAATGATTTACTTTAAAATTAAATGACAAAAAATTGGTAGCATATGAAAAAAAACTCAATGAATTACAATTTTCATATGTCATGACCTACCTAATTCATTACTTACTATTAGATATGGTAGTATACATTGTTTGACTTCTAGAGAGGCACACATTGATTGCATATAGTTTTTTGACAAAAACTTTTTTGTGGGTGTTTGCGATGATTAAATAAATTATGTGTATTAGCTGGAATGAATGAATCAGTTTAAACGAGGTATGGACCGTGAAATAGATTTTTTCTATACCCAAAATTAGCATCACAAGTCAAAATTATGAACATTCGAAATTTTACTTATTTACGATTACCCTAGTCTCCAATAAAATAGTCATAATAACTTAATTTAAATATTAAATGATACAAAATTAGTGACATTTTAAAAAATTCATTGACCTACAATTTTAATAGCTCATGGCTAACCTAAATCATTACGTACTAAAAGATATCATAGTGTACATTGTTTGCTTTCTGGAGAGGCACACATTGATTGTATAGTTTTTTGACAAAAAATGTTTTTGTGGGTGTTTGTTATGATTTGATAAATCATGTGTGTTAGTTTTAATGGATAATTGTCATGACCCAAAATGAGTCGTGAATGGAACCCACACTGAATCTCCTTGGTGGGGGAACCAAGGAATCTGAATCCCAACATCTTCCAATAGTTCAACTACAAATAGTAAAATAATGTCGAAACTCCAAAACTTATTAACTATTATTTTTCCAAAACCTAAAATTCATCACAACAAGGACATCTAATCTCCAATTATTAAGTCTAAGAGTATCAAAGACACTAAAATAAATGAACTACAGTAATATGTGTTCGAAAACTAAGGACATCAGGTAATGACAGAGAGAATCCAACTCAATCTTGAATGAAAAAAAGCTCACCCTTGAACGTGATATGTCGATACTTGGTAGAACTGAGGGAAATTTGAAGTCATTGGTACAATCGCTGTACTACATAAAAAAAAACAACACAAGTAGCGCTCAGTATTGTGCAACATTTATTGAGTAGGTATCATCAGCCAACCCAAAATAGAAACTAATATACAATGAATAACAGTATGAACTAAACTGTAGAACTTAATCTGTGAAAAACAACAAACAACATGAACAAGTGTCAACAACCGTAAAGGAAGTATATATAGTAAGTCAAAAAATCAAGATCATCCTTTAGGACTGATGCCTCCAACCAAACCATTTGGGAAATTGATTTCTTTGAGATTGAGTACATTCCGTTAATTAAATATGTTTTTCCTTTAATATTATTGTGTCAGAACGTTACACTCTAATCTAAGAATATTGTGTCGGAACTTGACACTCCGATCAAAGAATACCGTGTCGGAACGTGACACTCCAATCTAAGAATATTGTGTCGAAATGTAACACTTCGATCCAATCACAAAACACACAACTAAACCACACAACCACACAATGAAGTACATAGAAAAATTTTCAATATTATTTAATGCATATCAATAACTATTAAGAGTTTACTATCAAATAGCATAAACCATTACCTACCTCCACGGAAGAACCTATGTCATGAAAACTACTTCTTCAATGCTTTTTCTTTCCCCAATTCCTCTGAACTTGTCAAATCTATCATATAGATATATGCACATTTTGTAAGTTGACGAGTCTATAAGCACTCAAATTATTCTATGTATATCCTAAACCCAAAAATCATCAAATACAAATCTATACTCAAGTTTCTAATCTCGAGGTCCATTAATATTTCAAGTATGTTATAACTTATATTCAAGCCAAAGGTGAAGCCTCAATTCCTTCCATTATCATAACTTTAATAATATCAAACAATAAAATACACTTAATATTTAATCTGTATCAATATATGAAAGCTTAATTTTATATGATAATAAAATATCACTGTATGAAAGCTCAGAGGTATGAAAGACCATACAATCCCTTATACACACGCTCAAGAGATCCTATAGACTACCAAGTATAGTATCATGCTTACTTAGTACACCAACACATAGATGATATGAGATTCTCCTTCAAAGGCTATCAAAATACATAAATAAATAAAGAAGATAACTTCCATGATTGATCTATTAAAGATAACCTAAGTAATCCTTAAGACTACCTAATGCATAGATCATGTCTAAAGAATCAACCACCCCTAACTAGAGTCATTCTCAAGACTTCCCTAGGTAAGACATGAAGAGATCATCATTTATTCTCTCTTCACACTCAAACTAAGGAATCCTTAAGTCATATTAGATTAGGTACTCATTCATTTACATGCTTCATAACATAAGTAATTAGTTCATGAATTCATTAAGAGACTCATACATCACATAAAGGACATTCAATTAATGGTCTTGGACAAGACCTAGGGCTTCTAAATAACACCTTCAAAGACTATGGTACAATGTCTAGATAGCATACCATACCACCACTTAAGCTTCATAGAACTTCTCTAATGCTAGTAAGTATCCCACATAATAAGAATAGGCAATAACTGACATAGACCATGATAGCAATACATGGAATCCGGATTTCTATCCTACTCGGATGAGGTTGTTCTACATGCCAATGGTAGAACTAGGACACATCCCATGTAGGCACATGTTTAAGGAATATGAAGGGTGTGCTTTGTATTCTAGTCTCATTCTTTGACTAAAACTACTTACCTTAACATACTCACTCCGTGATAGCCTTTGTTCTCGTAGATTAATTCACATTAAGGTTCATATAAAGGGGTTCCATATCTAGTTCAAAACCTAATTACATTTACCCAACAAAATAGGACCTTTAGGGTTACCTTACAACAACGACAAGAAGCTCATGATGACTTACCTAAGGTTTGATATGATGTCGTTCCATACAATCAACCTTAAGTCCATCATTCCTTTACTTTGAAGGATATCATTAAGGCTTTCTACTTCAACATTCATAACCTTACCACTAGGTCAAGGTTTTCACATAAAACACTCTCTTAACATCATTTAAGATCTCATGTCATTTATACATACAAGACGAAGAGCTTTAACATCCTAAGTCAAGACATCACATATCCATATTAAAATATACATCAATTAAGGGAAACAAGTCAACCAAGACAAGACAGTACATACTTCACCTTAACACAGATAACATATCATTCTAGAAGCACATAGAAGTAACTATTATCATCTTTAAGTCATCCTATACACTATCATAACGTCATCAATATGAAAATCATAGGCTCATATAGTCATGTAGGAATAACCAAGACTCAACCCTAAGACTATACAACCAAGGTAAAAGTCATAGTCTAACATGATAACCTAAATAACATTAATAGAAGAACACATAAAGGACTTCACATATAGATGGATTGTTCAGATAATCAAACTACACAAATAGACACATAACTTCAAGTATTTTCCAACAAGGCTATGATCATAATAATACATAAAGTAACACCGACAAGGCCACATCAATTGACAGTAAAACACATAACACCGCCACCATAAGTGGACCATACCAATCAAAACATAATTAAATTATAAAAAACATCAAAATAAGGAAATAGGGAAGAGTACCACCACTCCATCCTCAACACCTCCATTCGATGTTAAATAATCCAATCAATAACATAAGGCCCTAATCAATGGCCATTAACATCAATTCAACATAAAAACTATAATAATCAATGAAAATAGGTAAATTAAATGTAAATTACTTAATCTAATACAACTTAGATATCAATTGAAAATTATTACATCATTAGATAGCCCATACAAATCTACACCATAATTCATATAAATTAGGTCAATATAAAGTAACACATAACTTAGTCAAAAACTAGAGTTCATCCAATTCATTGGTTCATAGGTAATTTAGGTTAAAATCATCAATACAATAACAAGTTAATCAATAATAAATGTTTAAAAATAATTAACGCAAGAACCCATGGTAGAAACATGAAATTGGACAATTCAAATTTTAAAACTTTAGAACACATCTTGAGAGTTGGGATCCTTGATGAAGAGAGTTTCAAGGATAAAAAATCATACCTTAATGAAGTAATTCTTCACATCTGATGAAGCATCTCCACTCAATTTGTTACACCAAGATCTTCCTTGACTTTGGACCTCAATGGAGTCTTAGAGAATTTCTAAAGGATTTTGGGGTTTTACTCTAGAAGACTGAAGTCTTCAACGTGGTAAAGAGTTATATACACAATTAAAATATCAAAAATAACGTCAAGTAAAGGACAAACCTTCGATTTGGAATATGGATGAAATTACAACTCCACCCCTCACTTAACAGTGAAGCTGCGGGGGAACACAACCTCAGCGATAATTGCCCATCGACGGGGCGTAGGTCCACACATGGGTCGTCCTGTCCTCGGTCGATGGGGGAAGACACTAGAAGCTGGATTATTTTCTCCCCAGTCTAAGTATTAGACGACGCTCACCACCTACGGTGTGTCGACCAGGCCACTGGCCGTCATTTACCTTCGTAGGTGGGACTTCCTTGGGCATTTTTGGCCACCAACATGGGTTCTTTCTCAACGACCCTTTGTTTGTCCTTGGGGATGTTTGCTCGGACGTTTCCAACCAAAACATGATCTTATATGAGTTTTCACCTCTCACATTAATTTCATCAAAAACGAACACATAAAACTCGACGAAACCTGCTTAGACACACAAGGTAATTTTAGGGCACATCTTTCAAACGTCATGATTGTTCATGGAAGTTTGACCTCGAAACTTCACGATACTTGACACACTGCCTGTATATGATATAATAAATAATCTAAATACCTTACAACCTCATAAATCACAGAAACACATAACACAAAACATGAGGTACATCAGTGACTTAGTCATCGAACGTCTTGATCATCCCTTGACGTTTGATTTCAATGCATCTAAACTCTTAGAAACTGCCTCATTAAAACATTATAGACCTATTTAGGACCTTAAACAATAATGACCAACATCATAGTCATTATTTCACCTGATTCTTTTTCTGGGTCTTACAATTGTGCTTTCGTGAAATGAATTTTGAACTCTTACAAGTTATAAATGATGTTATAGATGCATTGTGAAAAAATTTATGAGGTTATGTACATTTTGATTGTGACTCATGTTTTGATATGTTTGATGTTGGTTGGGCTGCTAGTCTTGATTCTTTTCCTTACTTTTTAATGAATTTTAGTGTCATTCGAGGACAAATGTTCCTAAGGGGTATAATATAATACTCCAAAAGTCTAAAGCCTCATCTAGAGCCTAACATGAGTGTTTAAGAGTGGTAACATTGTTTTTAAGTCTATTAAAATTTATCTAAGTCATTTAGGATGTTTTAGAATCAAAACGTCAAGGAACGTTTATGACGTCCAGAAACTGTTTAAGAGATGCTAGCGTGCCATAGCCTATTTTACTAAGTTTTCAGAATCCAAAAAATGATGAAATTTGGAGGTAAGGTATATAAAATGTATGAGAGTTGATTTATATTCTAAACGTCCAAGTATGATTCCTCAAGGACCAACCAAAAGCCCTTTAAGAGGACCCTCACAATTGTGGCTAAAAGTTGTCAAGAAACAGTGTTCACCAACGTGACCTATGGACGAGGCATGGTCCTATCGATGGGGCGTTGATGGACACCGTTGAGGGACACTTATAATTTTTTGCCAAAGGTCCTTTTTGACAACACTCTGAGCAAAATGAAGACTGCACAAGATGGCCATGAACAGTGCCCGTCGATTGACAAATTGCCCGCTTGTGGGTGTTTGTCTGTCAAGCCACTTTTTTGCTACACGTTTTTAGGTTAGTGAAATTAATTAATTAAGTGGTTATTTAATTATTTAGGTGTTAAGGGAGGTATAATTATGTTAGTTAATGACCTATATAAAGACTCAAATCTAATTAGACTAAACCTAACTCTCATGATTTCCCAATCTCAAATTGTTTTTCTTTCTCTCTCCCAAATAAACCCCGTTGAAGTCTTAGGAAAGGAGGATTCTAGGGATAAAGGATCAAGTTTATCCATAAACATCATCAATTAGTGAGGTATGAGATTCCTTTCACCATTGAGATCTCTTTCCCCGAAGGCTCCTCCAAAAAATTTTTTGTATGAAATTCAAGTTGGTTTACTTCCAATACGAAATTGATCTTGTGAATTGATTTGTTTATGAATACTTTTTGTTATTATGAGTATGTTAACATTTATTATTGTTACATTATACTAAATCTTGATGCATTGGCCTAGTTTTTGGAAGATGACCTTTTCTCCTTAACCCTAGGTTGTGATCTTGAATTGAATTGTGTAGTATTGATACAATTAGCTTAATAAATGTGTGAGTTACTATTCTATATAGTTCTTATTCCAATTATTTGTATAATATTATATTTTTCAATCCAAATTATGCCATATTTTGAGTAATTGAGATAGGTTATAAAGTAGATCATGAATTTGACCTAAGTATCTAATTCTAGGCTATGAATTTGTGATAAATTGTTGTGTAGTGATTAAATTGACTTCATTATTGTGTTGATTACTATTGTGTGTTGGTATTACACCCATTTTTGGGTTGAATTTGATGGTTGATAGTAAGACCTTGATGATGACATTATGAAGGAGATTGGGTAAGTCTTGTGATCTCAATACTTTACTTCAGTTATGATTACTTGTGATGATGTTGTATTGAAGCATATCTTAATTTAAGATTGATAGGGTAGGTATGAAGTTGAATTGGAATGTCTTGAAATATGGATTGTGAATTGTTGTCTAAGATATAAATGTTATAAGGATGGTGATAAATTACCAATGTGCCTTATTATGATGTGACTATGTAATTGTGTTAACCTTAGACGTATGAGTTTTAATGAAAGGAATATAATCATGCGATTCTTATTTATCTATGATGATGACTATATAAGTGATACACCCTATGACCTACATTAAGCTATGATGATCAATAAAGGCATTAAAGACATTTCAAAAGGGTCTCTAGCTTCACACCGAGTGAACTATAGTGAGGAGTGTCCCTTCCCACATAGGGAAGGTAGGATCACTAATATAATCATTATATTGGAGACTATAATGCATGTACATAAAGAGGGTCCCAACTACATCTCCTAGTTCTTGAACAATGTTGCCCCCATAGGAATACTAGCTAGTGGATCCACCTAGATGTTATGTTCATGTTTTGATACTACCTTGGCAAGTTGTTCGCCTTCTTTATGTGTACGATTCCATAACACCGGATTCCACATTAGCTCATATGGTCTATGTCGATTAAGGCAAATTGTTCCCAAAAGGTAAAACGAAGTAAAAGAATGAACTCTAGCTAGCATGACCTAAGGGGTTTAGCTTAGTCTAGGCAGGGGTATGGGACTCTACCTATGCATTGCGCTAGTTAGTATTAACGCAAGTCTTAGAATGACGTTCTTATATAGATGCTTATAAATGTAAATGATATGTATATGATTATATTGCATAATGACGGCACTATATGATGTTGGTTTCACTTATGAACTTGTGTTTGGTCTCTATTACTAATGTGTGGTGTTGTGTACTCTTAATGACATGCTATGTGAAGTTGTACATTGTTTATGGTTTTTGTTAGGTTTACTTGATTGAGTAAGGTTATTGAGCTTGTCTTAGTTATTGCACTAGTGGACTTAATGAGGGTTCATGAGTAATGGTATTGCTTTGGTTATGATGTTATGTACTCTTGTACATACTTGTTGATATTATAACTTTATCAAAGAGTTGTCTTGATTATGTTCTCAATTATGTTCATATGCATGTTTACTTTACTAGATTTAGTATTGTTGGTCTTTTGATATACATGGTCTTGACTTAATGAATATGTCTTATTGATTTGTATTGATTCTTGAATGTGCAGAAGGCTTTTCAAAGTAACTTGTCTGCTTTAATGAGATGTCCCTCTTTAGCATGATTTTATGTTGTGTGTGCAAATGGTCTCATACTTAGTACAAATGATGTGCTAACCCCATTTTTTCCCTTTTTCCCAACATTTTAGGTTCAGGTTGTTGAAGTGCTTGTGACGATTTTGGAAGGAAAACTTGAATTCTCATTCTCAAAGTTGGGTAGGTCCTCACTACTTCGAAGACAATGTCATTTTCTAGCTTCGGATGTTTATTAGTCTTAAAGATAATATGTTCGTTTCCTTTCAGTTGAATACTAAAGACTGTATAGCATATGTGTCGCTTTTATTGTATTGATGTATGAGCTATGCCCAATTGTTATACTCTTGTTCAGATGGTTATGAGATGAGACATCCGTTTTAAGACTATATTATATCTTATATATCAGTGTGTGTGTGTGTGTGTGTGTGTGTGTGTGTGTGTGTGTGTGTGTGTGTGTGTGTGTGTGTGTGTGTGTGTGTGTGTGTGTGTGTACGCGTGTGTGTGCGTGTGTGTGTGTGCGTGTGTGTGTGTGTGTGTGTACTATAAAAGTAGAAGACTATCTAATCTGCTTATACAAAGGGTCTATGTATATTCGATATGAATATTTATTATGTGTATGCAAGAGGTCTATGTAAACTTCATGATATATAGAAGAAAAGTTTTAAATTTTCCATATTTTAACCTATGAATATAATGATGTAAGCTAAGAGGTAAGTCTTAGCCCTCGATTAGGACGATGACGCCATTACGTCTAAGGGGTACTCCCTAGGTGTGACAATCACACACACCATTTTCGTTTCAATATTTTTTTCGTTCAATTAGTTAAAATGTTGACATCTAACCTTCCTTATTTATTTCATCTAAATAGCTTATCATTTTCACATAATTAGACTGTGTTTGGCATTAATGTTAAAAATAACTTTTAAGAATTAGATTTAAAATACGAAAAGTGCTTTTGACAAATAGCAATTTTTGTTTGCCAAGTTATTCAAATAAGTAGATTGTCTTCGACCATCATTTAAAAAAATATTGTTAAGAGTCAAATTAGGAAAAAGGATAAATTTTAATATAAAAATTATTTTAAAAAGAGAAATTATTTTAAATATTATTATTAAAATTTTCATTTATTTTTTGTTTCTTTTAATTAATTTGTACATTCATTAATAAGTACATATTATAATTTCAGTATCTTATATATATAAATAAAAGATAAATTAAGTGTGAACATAATAATTTAAACATACCTGAAAATAAAAATTAATTCACAAATTAAATCACTACATAAGAAAATTAACCACAAAAACAAAAAAAATATAAGAAATATATCGGTGAATGTGTATGTATAACAATGATAGTTGGTCTAGAAAGGATAATTTTCCGTTTTTTCTTTTCTTTTCTTTTTTAATTAAGAAGTAAATTTTTTTAGTTTATTCTCAACACCAGCAATTCCATACCTTCCTATAAGGAGGACAAAAACACTTATTTTGAGAAAAAATTTTTTTTTTTTGAAAAATTCAGGCGTTTGGCCGATGTGTAAAACAATTTAAAGCTAAAATTTTTGTTTCTTAAAACAAACAAATGCATAAATAGATTTTTTAAGACCAATATATTTGTCATATATATCACTTCTATTTGATTGTTTTAATGGTGAAATTATAAAAGAAGCATATTAATATGTAGAATATTTTTTAAAAAATTTTCCGCTTGATATATTGATTATATTTATATCATCATGTTAATATATTATCAATAGTTGATTTTTTAAATATATATATATATATTATATATATATATATATAATATATATATATATATATATATATATATAATATATATATATAATATATATATATATATATATAATATTGGTTAAAATTTTGAATATGTACACTTTAATTGATATAAATAAAAAAAATTAAACTTATTACATTATTATATTAGTCAATTATATAGTATTCTTATCAAAAGCATTTTCAAAATGAATTAGTCAAATGTAATTTTTTTTACAATATTACTTTTTGAAAAATTATATCTTTTTTTTTTAAATGCTTCTTAAAATAAAAAGTTTTTAGCAGTAAGATCGAACATTTTTTAAACATCTTTTCTATGAAATGCATATGAAACTGAAAATCACAAATTAATATATAATACATTGGTCATTAAATGCTGCCCTATGGCCCATTTTTAACTTAGTTAACTCAGCGGAAAACTTAAACATAAGATATAATCTCAGGAACTAACTTTAATGAAAATAAATAGCCAAAGTAGCAACCCAATTCTTAGTCAACTACAAGTGAAAGAAAAGACTAAGAAAACTAATATTATATGTCTATGAAACCACTACTATAAAGATGGATTTTTGGATGGGACCCCTAATCATTCTAACAACTATATACTTTACAAATAGCTAAAACTAAAGATGTCCTATGAAATGAAGGGAGGCTCACCAACTGACTCTGAGATGCTCACTGGATCAACGATGCATCGAATGTCAATCCTAGTTACGTGCATGTGCTCATAATACGATGAGGACAATTGACATCAGTATATTGAATATACGAGTATGCCAGCTGGAAAAAAAAATAAACTTAAGCTAGAAAGGAGTAAGAAGAGACACTTACCTTGGATCTCTTCAACTCATGAACAAGTACCCATTTCGATAAAATGCAATTAAAAAGTAAACACAATATAAAGAAAAGCTGTCTGAATATGTTCTACAAACTTTGTATGTATATATATGGATACAATAAATCTATGAGATGTATGTAAAAGTACAAATAAATTATGTATATAATAATATAATAACTTATGTGGGGTATTTTCTAATCGACAACTATCATTTAAGAGCTATAGTGATGATACATCGTTACAAGGACCATAATGCCCTGCAATCCTAACCTTGCCAAATTATAAGACCTGAACTACCTAATGGATCCACTAGTAAACTGGAAAAAGGGTTCATCTAAAAAGTATAACCCTTTTCTACCCAGGATGGCTACATGGTTTTCATGGACAATAGATTTTATCTGAAACGCATCCCCGCATCGTTGTTCAATACAACACCCAAAAAATAGTAGCTCATATGTTTTCAAAACATACTGATTATGTGGTTGAAGACTAGTGCTTGAAACTTAGCTTTAATATCTCTCTTGGAAATCATAGTTTGTCTTCTTGCTTCATTTCATAAAGCTATTACATCTGTCCTAAAACTAGCCTGAAGACTCTTTACTTGTTTTAAATGTGAAAAACATTTGTAACTATTAGGGATTACTTAATCCCATTTATAACTTTTGAGAATGAATTCAACTTTTTACTCTTGTTCAACCTGTAACTTGAGTCATAAAAAAAGTTAAGAAGGATTGTTAAGGACTCTTGAAAACTGTAAGAACTTACTTTTACTAGCTTCTTAACTTTGAGACTTGGCATTTAACTCTTTTGACATTGATCTTAACTTTTCCCGAATTGGATTATGGATTCAAGGATCATGATATCATGTTTATGGATGATTCATGATGTTTAGATGTACTTTAGAGTGTAGGAATCAACCAAGAAATGTGGGTACATCACTTAGCAACTAGTATGAAAAGACAGGGAAAACATGGGGGCTCCAGATGACCTTGGCGCTAAGAAAGGCGCGGAGCGCAAGAGCCTGACGGACAGACTCTGGTCAATGGCGCTCTAGCTAGAGCAGTGCACTAAATAGTGTCATATGGAGGCTGTCTTGAGGAGCTATGTTAGGTGTGGCGCCCCAGGGCCTATCCGACAAGATTTTTTATTTTTCTTCTCCGATTTTCATCTCTAAACCTTCTAAACTCCCATGGATCTTCAACAAAACACTTAGGATCACCAAAATTCTTTATATCCAATAGTTTATACTCATAAAACAACGCAGAAACATGAATCAAACAACCAAAGGTATACTACAATACAACGAACAAGAATTCAAGGGTTTTTTCATCAAGAACTTCAATGTTCATCATTCAATCTACTCATTTGCGCATAATTAAACATATTGTTGGTGGATGGAAGAAGCCAACACAGAAAGATCTCACATACCTGGATAGGGATCACCCCCAATGAAAATCACTCAACGATCTTCGCAAAATGTTGGTTTTTTCTCCGTTCTCCTTCTAAACTTAACTAAGGCTCATTTTATCCCTAATAAACCCTAACAATGAATTAGGAAATAGTAGGTGAAAAGACCACTTTACCCTTACTAAAATTTGGATAGGACTTTTATCAGTCTAACACCCCAACTTCCGAAAGGCATATCTCCATCATAAAATATCAAAAACCCCCAAACTCGACGGTGTTGGAGAGATCTATCCAAAGTATTTACAACCATATAAAAAACTAACCCTAACTCATCTTGCTATAAAAGTTATTTTTGTTTGAAAATGATCAATAACTCCTTTTGCACTTTCAAAATTTTTGAGATTTTTTCTATTTTTCCAAATATAACTATTCTTAGTTTCTTTGTATAATCCTAGATATTTTGGATTAAGAGATGTTACAATATCTCTCTCTTGGGAACATTCGTCATCAAAAGATAACTCTTACACTAAACAAAGTACAGTAACATCATTTCAACACTCAACCAACAAAAGCAATTAATATCCTGCAAATGCATAGTCTTATAAGGTGATAAGAAGAGAATTTAGTACCTGGATCTTCATTCTCCATGGATTCAAAGAGATGTGGATATCTCCTCTTCATATCCTCCTCAGCTTTCCAAGTTGCTTCCTTAACAAATTGGTTACTCCAAAAGACCTTGATTGATGCCACTTCTTTAGTTCTCAACACGAGACCTTGAGATCCAAAATTTGAACCAGAATCTTCTCACAGGATATGCTATCCTCAATCCAAACATGCTCAGTCGGTACAATCAATGAAGGAACACCTAAGCATTTCTTCAACATAGACACATGGAATACCGGATGAAGCCCTGCTAAGTCTTGGGGTAACTCCAGCTAATAAGCTACATTGACAACTCTCTTAGACATTCTGTAACGACCAATATACCGTCGACTAAGTTTCCCTTTCTTAACAAACATCATAACTCCTTTCATTGGTGAGACCTTTAGGTACAACCAAGTATCCACTTTAAACCCTAACAACCTTTTCCTAACATTTGTGTAGGACTTGTGGCAACTCTATGCAATTTTCAACCTCTCTTCAATAAATTTCACCTTCTACATAGTTTGGTGAACTAGATCTTGTCCGATTAACCCTTCTTTACAAATTTCGAACCACCCAATAGGAGATCTGAATCTTCTCCAATAAAGAGCTTCATATGGAGCCATTTGGATGCTCGAACGGTAGCTATTGTTGTAAGCGAACTACATGAGAGGTATATTATCATTCCAATTCCCTTCGAAGTCTATCATACAAGCTCTCAACATATCTCCTGATCTATGGATGGTACGCTCTGCTTGCCCATCTGTTTGAGGATGAAAATTAGTGCTTACGTTCAACTTTGAAGCCAAACATTTTTGAAAAGGGTTACAAAATTATGCAGTAAATTGTTCACCTCTATATGAAATAATGGAGACCGGAACTCCACGAATTCTGACCACCTGTTAAAGGTACAACTTAGCATAATTCTCAACCAAATAAGTTTTCTTTACTAGCAAGAAATGGGCTTACTCTGTCATTCTATCGACAATCACCCAAGTTGAGCCATATTTCTTGAGAGATATTTGCAAGCCTGTGATAAACTCCATTTTAATCATCTCCCACTTTCATTCTAGAGGTTCTATAGTCTGAGTTAAACCTCCAGTCCTTTGGTTTCCTACTTTAACTTTGTAGCAATTTTCGTACTTGACAACAAATTGAGCAATATCTTTATCATGAATTCCCAACAATAGAACTCTCTGTAATCATGGTACATCTTTGTGGAACAAATAAATGCAATATCTAGATTTCTGAGCCTCCTCCAGGAACCTCTCTTGGAGTCCATCCACCCTAGATACACACAGTATACCTTGGTACTTCATAATACCATCTCCCCCTTGTTCAAACACCAATATTCTTTTCTTTTGAACATTCACCTTCAAATCACGCAAAATGGGGTCTTTGTCTTGTTTCTCTTTCACCTCTGGCGCTAGTGATAATTCAGCCCCATTAGTCAACACTTTCCCTTCTACTATGGAATCCATAAGTTTGACTCCTAGAAGTCATATCTTTAGATAACTCCCTATTTTCCTTCTTAAACATGGGCGGTACTCCCTATGGATAACCTTCTTTTGGCATCAACAACCACATTAGCCTTACCTGGGAGGTAAAAAAATAATAATATCATAATCCTTGAGTAATTCTAACTATCTTCTTTGTTGGAGATTCATTTCCTTTTGAGTGAACACATATTGGAGGCTCTTGTTATCAGTGAATATGTCAACATGAACACCATACAATTAGTGACACCATATCTTCAAGGAAAAAACTACTGCACCCAATTCTAAGTCATGGGTTGGATAATTATTCTGATGAACCTTGAACTGTCCGGAGGCATAAGATATAATCTTTAATTCTGCATTAACACACAACCTAAAAAAACTCTTGATGCATCACAATAAACCACAAAACGTTGAGAAAACTCCGGTAATGTAAAAACTTGAATGGTAGTCAATCTGTTTTTAAATTTTTGAAGGCTTTTCTCACAAGTTTGAGACAATTGAAACTTGATGTCTTCTGAGTTATCTTGGTAAAAAGAGACGAGATATATGAAAAACATTCAACAAACCTCCTATAATAGCTAAACAAACCCAAGAAACGCGCTATATCTATTGCAGATGTTGGTCTAGACCAACTCTTAACTGCTTTTATCTTTAGTGGTATCAACCTTAATCCCATATCAAAACCATTGTGACCCAAGAATGACAAAAATATAATCCAAAACTCGCACTTGCATAACCTGACATATAACTCCTTATCTTTCAATATCTGCCGAACAATCTTGAAGTGACTAGCATGATCTTCTTCACTCCTTGAATAAACAATTATGTCATCAATGAAGATGATTACAAACACATCTAAATAAGATTTGAAGACTCTACTTATAAGATCCATGAATGTTGCAGATGCATTTGACAAAGTGAAGGACGTAACTAAAACTAATAATGGCCATATCTGATTCTAAAAGTAGTCTTTGGAATGTCGCATTCCCTAACTTTGAACTGATGTTATCTTGATATGAGATCAATTTTTTAGAAGCAAGAAACACCTTGAAGGTGGTCGAAATGATCATCTAAACTTGGAAGAGGATATTTATTCTTTATGCTTACCTTATTGAATTGGCGGTCGTCTATACATATCCTAAGGGAACAATATTTATTCCTTACAAGCAAGAATGCAGCACCCCAAGGTGAGACGTTAGGCTAAATGAAACCTTTATCTAAAAGATCTTTTAGCTATTCATTCAACTCTTATAACTCTGTTGGTGCCATTATGTATGGCAAAATAGACATGACACAAGTATCTGAAATAATGTTTATGCCGAAGTCTATATCTCTTTCAAGAGGGACTCCGAGTAGATCATTGAGAAATACTTCTAGAAACTCTTTCACTATAGGAACAAACTGAAGGGAAGGTACCTTAGCACTTGAATCATTAACTCGGACTAAGTGAGACATACACCACTTTGAAACTAACTTCCTCACCTTAAAGAACAAAATGAAACAACCCTTAGGCAATGGTGAACTACTACTCCACTCTATGACTAACTCATTAGAAATCACGAACTTGATATCTCGAGTTCTGCAATCGATTAATGCATAATAAGCAAGGAGTCAGTCCATACCTGGAATGAAATCAAAATCTACCATGTCTAACTCTTTTAAATCGACCATGGTACTCTTGTGACTTATAAAAATAGACAATCATGATAGCCTTTTTCTGCTAGAATGGATGCACCAACAGGATTTGAAACAGTGAATGCTTCGCTAAGTTGCTCAGGAATAATTTCAAAATTCATAGCAACATTGGAAGTTACAAAATATAAACTTACTCTGGGGTCTAACAACGCATAAATTGTAAAAACAAAGATTCAACTAATACAACATCTTCTAGTGAATTATCCTATTCTTGGCGATTATTGAGAGCATACAAGGGGTTTGTTCCTCCGCCAGCACTAGAAGTAGCTCCCCTAGGTGCAGCCTGGTCTAGTGGAACAGCTGACGAAAATTGAGCTCTATTGCCCCCATTGTCATCGTTTTTCTTACATTTTTTACACTCTCTCATGAAATGCCCGGTCTTACCGTACTTGGAATAATCCGCGGAGCCTTCACGACAAGTACAAGAGTGATTTCTGCCTTGGCGCATAACAGAGTCTTATTACCCCCCCCTCACGCCACACTACCCTGAGAATATGAAGGTTTAAATCTTGAAGTTTGCCCATAGTGCTCACTTATTCTTATAAAGCTAAAATTATGAATGTTTGGAATTTCACTTATTTAAAATTACACTAGAATCTAGTTAAATAGTCATAATTATTTACTTTAAACATTAAATAATAAAAAATTGGTGAAATTTGAAAAACAAAATCATTGACCTACAATTTTAATATTCATGGCTTAACTAATTTATTAGTTTCTAAGAAATGGTAGTATACAGTTTTTGCCTTTTAGAGAGTCACACATTGATTGCATGTAAATTTTTTACCAAAAATTTTTTTGTGGAAATTTGTGGTGATTTAATAAATTATATGTCTTAATTAGAATAGATAATTAAAGGTATTAATAAGGAGAAATGAGGCGTGTATCACAAAATAGAGTTTATTTTACCCTAAATTAACATATAAAGACAAAATTATGAACATCGAAATGTCACTTATTTTAATTACACTAGTTTCTAATAAAATGGTCATAATGATTTACTTTAAACATTAAATGATACTTAATTTGCGACATTTGAAAGGAATATCATTAACCTACAATTTTCATATGTCGTAGCTCACCTAATTCAGTACGTACTAAAAGATATGGTAGTATATATTGTTTTCCTTCTGGGGGGCACACATTGATTGCATGTTGTTTTTTGACGTAACTCTTTTGTGGATTTTTGTTATGATTTAGTAAATTATGTTTGATCGTTCAAATGGATGGTTATTGATATTTATAAGTTCAAATGAGGTATGGACCGTGAAATAGAGTTTTTCTATACTAGAAATGAACATCTAAAGCAGAAATTATACACATTCAATATTAAATTTATATACAATTACACTAATTTACAGTAAAATGGTCATAAGTATTTATTTTTAACATTATATTATACAAATAGGTGCATATGAATGAAAATTGATTGGCCTATAAATTTTATACGTCACGACTCACTTAATTAAATACGTACTAAAAGATATGGTAGTATACATTGCTTGCCTTCTAGAGAGGCACAAATTGAGTGTACGTAAATTTTTTACCAAATTTTTTTATGGGTGTTTCTGATGATTTAATAAATTGTGTGTGTTAGTTGAATGGATAATTATTGGTATTAATATCTTTGCATGAGGTATATGCTATATCCGAAATTAACATCTGAAGTCAAAATTCTGAACTTCAAAATTTCACTTATTACAATTACACTAGTCTTTAGTAAATTGTCATAATTATTTATTTTAAAAAATTAAATGATACAATGTTGGTGGTATTTGAAAGAAAGATTTTTGACCTACAATTTTCATATGTCATGACTCACCTAATTCATTACATACTAAAAGATATGGTTATAAACATTGTTTTCCTTCTAGAGAGGCAGACACTGATTGTCTCTAATTCTTTTTTAATTAATTGTGGGTATTTGTGATTATTTAATAAATTGTGTGTTTGCTCGAATATATAATTGCAGGTATTAATAAGTTCAAATGAAGTATGAATCGTGTAATAGATTGTTTCTATACCGAAAATTATCATTTAAAGCCAAAATTATGAATGTTCCAAATATAACATATTTACAATTACAGTAGACTCTAATAAAATGGTAGTAATGATTTACTATAAACATTAAATGATACAAAATTGGTGGCATTTGAAAGAAACTCATTGACCTACAATATTCACATGTCGTGAATTACCTAATTCATTACGTACTAAAATATATGGAATATACATTGTTTGCCTTCTAGAGACGTACACAATGATTGCACATAATTTTTTGACAAATTTTTTTTTGGTTGTTTGTGATGATTTTATAAATTACGTGTGTTAGTTCAAATGAATAATTATAGGTATTAATAAGTTATAATGAGGTATGGACCATTAAATAGAATTTTCCTATATCTAAAATCAACATTTAAAGCAAAAAAATATGAACATTCAAAATTTCATGCTTTTACAATTACACTAGTCACTAGTAAAATTGTCATAATGATCAACTTTTAACATTAAATACAAAATTTGTGGCATTTGAAATAAAACTAATTAACATAAAATTATCATACGTCATGGCTCACCTTATTAATTACGTACTAAAAAAATATGATAGTATACATTGTTTGCTTTCTAGAGAGGCACACATTGGTTGGATGTAGTTTTTTACAAAAATTTTTTGTGGGTGTTTGTGATGATTTATTAAATTATGTGTGTTAGTTAGAAAGGATAATTGTAGAAATTAATAAGTTAAACTGAGGTATGAACCGTAAAATAGAGTTTTTTCTAAACATGAATTATCATCTAAAGCCAAAATTTTGAAGGTTCTAAATTTCACTTATTTACAATTATACTAGTCTTTATTAAAATGGTCATAATGATTTACTTTAAACATTTGGTGATACAAAATTGGTGGTATTTTAAGAAACTCGTTGACCTACAATTTTCATATGTCATGGTCCGCCAATTTATTACATACTAAAAGATATGGTAGTATACATTGCTTGCCTTCTAGAGAAGCACACAATGATTGTATTTAATTTTCTGAGCAAAATTTCTTCTGGGAGTTTGTGATAATTTAATAAATTATGTATGTTAGTTCGAATGAATAATTATAGGTATTACTAATTTTGAATGAGGTATGAACCATGAAATAGAATTCCTCTTCCCGAATTTAACAACTAAAGCGAAAAGGTCATAATGATTTACTTTTAAAATTTAATGATACAAAATTAGTGGCAATTAGAAAAATTTATTAACATACAATTTTCATATGTCATTGTCACATAATTCATTACGTACTAAAAGATATGATAGTTTTTATTTTCTAGCTTTCTACAAAGGCACTCATTGATTGCATGTAGTATTTTGTCCCAAAAGTTTTATGGGTGTTTGTGATAATTTTATAAACTATGCGTATTTGTTTGAATGCCTAGTTATAGGTATTAATAAGTTTAAATGAGATATGGACCGTGAAATCGAGTTTTTCTATACCAGAAACTAATATTGAATGCCAGAAAATTATTATATTTAACTTATATACAATTACACTAGTCTCTAGTAAAATGGTAATAATTATTTACTTTAAACATTAAATAATACAAAATTTGTAGTATTTGAATGAAATCTGATTGACCCATAATTTTCATATGTTATGGCCGCCTAATTAATTATGCACTAAAAGATTACTAGTATATATTGTTTGTCTTCTAGAGAGGTACACATTCATTGAATGTAGTTTATAGACCCATGTTTTGTGGGTGTTTGTAGTTACTTAATAAATTATTTGTGTTAGTTCGAGTGGATATTATTTATAGTATTAATAATTTTAATAGGTATGTACCATGAAATCGAGTTTTTCTATAACCGAATTAAACATCTAAAGTCAAAATTACGAACATTCAAAATTTCACTTATTACAATTACACTAGTCTCTAGTAAAATGGTCATAATGATTTACTTATAAAATTAAACGATACAAAATTGGTGGCATTTGAAATTAAGCTCATTGATATACAATTTTCATTTGTCATGACTCACCGAACTCATTACTCATGAAAATATATGGTAGTATACATTATTTGCCTTCTAAAGAGACACACATTAATTTCATGTAGTTTTTTTAACCAAATTTTTTGTGAGTGTTTGAGTTGATTTAAAAATATATGTGTTAGTTAGAATGGATAATTATAGGATTAATAATTTAAAATGAGGTATAGACTGTGAAATCGAATTTTTCTACATCCGAAATTATCATCCAAACCCAAGATTTATGAATATTCAAAATTTCACTTATTTACAATTGCACTAGTCTCTAGTAAAATGATCATAATGATTTACTTTAAACATTAAATGATATGAAATTGTTGGAATTTGAAATAATACTTATTTACCTTCAATTTTCATATGTCATAACTCACCTAATTCATTACGTACCAAAAGATATGGTAGTATATATTATTTGCCTTCTAGAGAGGAACAACTTGGTTGCATGTAGTTTTTGTCCTAATTTTTTTGGATGTTTGTGATGATTCGAAAAATATTGTCTGTTAGTTCGAATAAATTATTATAGGTATTAATTAGTTTAAAGGATGTATGGACCATGAAATAGATTTTTGTGTACCCGAAATTAACATCTAAAATTTATATTATGAACGTTCGAAATTTTACTTATTTACAATTACGGTAGTCTCAAGTAAAATTGTCATAATGATTTACTTTAAATACAAAATGATATAAAATTTGTGGCATTTGAAAAAATGAGTGACCTACAATTTTCATATGTCATTGCTAACCTAATTATTTAGTACTAAAAGATACGGTAGTATACATTGGTGTCTTCTAGAGAGGTACAGATTAATTGTATGTAGTTTTTGACTAAAAGTTTTTGTGGGTGTTTGTGATGATTTAATAAATTATATGTGTTTGTTATAATGAATAATTATAGGTATTAATAAGTTTAAACTAGGTATAAAACCGTGAAATAGAGTTTTTCAATACCGAAAAACATCTAAAGCAAAAAATTTGAACGTATATAGAATTTCACTACTCTCTAGTAAAAAAGTCATAATTATTTATTTGAACTATTAAATTAGACAAAATCGGTTGCATTTTAAAGAAAACTCATTGACCTAAAATTTTCATATGTCATGGCTCACCTAATTCATTACGTAATAACAGATACGATAGTATACATTGTTTGCCTTCTAGAGTCGCACACATTGATTCCATGTAGATTTTTTAACGTAATCTTTTGTGGGTGTTTGTGATAATTTTACTAAATTACCTGTTTTAGTTCGAAAGTATAATTGTAGGTATTAATATGTTCAAATGAGGTAGTGACCATGAAATAGAGTTTCTCTATACACAAAAATAATATCCACAGCCAAAATTATGAACATTCTAAATTTCACTTATTTACAATTACATTAGTTTATCGTCAAATGGTTATAATTATTTCTTTTAAACGTTAAATGATGCAAAGTTGGTGGCATTTGAAAGAAAAGTGATTGACCTATAATTTTCATATGTCATGGCTTCCCTAATTAATTACGTCCTAAAGAAATGGTAGTATACATTTTTTGCCTTGTAGAGAGGCACCATTGATTGCCAATAGTTATTTTTTCAAAAAAAAATTAGTGGGTGTTTGTGAAGATTTAATAAATTATTTGTGGTAAGTTATAATGGATAATATAGGTATTCATAAGTTTAAATGAGGTATGGTTCGTGAAATAGTGTTTTTCTATAACCGAAATTAAAATTTAAAAGCAAAATTATAAACGTTCCAAATTTAACTTATTTTTAATTACACTAGTCTCTAGACATAATTATTTACTTTGAACATTAAATGATACAAAATTTGTGGCATTTGAAAGAAAACTCATTGACCTAGAATTTTCATATGTCATGATTTACTTAATTTATTTCGTACTAAAGATATGGTAGTATACATTCTTTGCCTTCTAGTGAAGCACATATTGATCGCATGTCATTTTTTTAGAAAAATATTTTGTGGATGTTTGTGATGATTTAAAAAATTATGTGTGTTAGTTAGCTTTTCACGACCCAAAACCGAGCCGGGAACTGGCACCCACACTTACCCTCCTATTGTGGAGCGAACCCAACCAATCTAAACACTAACATTCAATATAATATCAACAAAAGTAATGCGGAAGACTTAAACTCATTAATAAAAACCAATTCAATAACTATTAAAATTCAACATCTATTATTCCCCAAAATCTGGAAGTCATCACCACAAGAACATCTATGATCAATTACTAAACTAAAGTATTCTAAGAAGCTAAAACAGTAAAGATAGTCCATGCCGGAACTTCAAGGCATCAAGACATGAGGAAGAAGATCCAGTCCAAGCTAGAAGCGTTAGCTCACCCTGAAGATCCGATGTGACAAAGACTGGCTAGAATTGCGGTTGAGTTGAATACGACGGCACGTTTGCTGCACTCCAGAAATAACAAGAAGAAAAAATAAAAGTAGGGGTCAGTACAAAACACGGGTACTGAGTAGATATCATCGGCCAACTCTAAATAGAAGACAATATATATCAAGTAATATTATAAAACCAACTACAATACTCAACCTGCGACATTTACCATTATCATAACTCTTGGTCATAACACCAAGCACATCAATGAGGACTCACGCCTCCCATCATACTCATTTGGGAATTAGGTTCATTAGATTGAATTTATTAACATATTTCAAGATTATTATCTTTATTTCCCCTTGTGTCGGTACGTGATACTCCGCTCCATATCACTCTTGGTGTCGGAACGTGACACTCTCCGATCCTCTATACTATCCTGGTACCGGAACGTGGCACCCGATCCATATACTACTATCCTGGTGTCGGAATGTGACACTCCGATCCTCATTCTATCCTGGTACCGGAACGTGGCACCCGATCCATATACTATCCTGGTGTCGGAACGTGACACTCTCCGATCTCATTCTATCTCGGTACCGGAACGTGGCACCCGATCCTCTATTTCTACCCTGGTACCAGAACGTGGCACCCGATCCTCTATTTCTATCCTGGTACCGGAACGTGGCACCTGATCCCCTAATCTCACCACTTTCGTTCATCAAGCCTTCTTTTATACGAAGGCATCATCATTAACAAAGTAGATTAGGGTTTCTTTCAAGATTTGAGATTCAATAGCTTCATCATGCTTATTTATTCACAATTACATAATCATATTCATGCAAGCATAACAATTAAGCATATAGAAGGGTTTACAATACTACTAACACATATCATTCGCTATTAAGAGTTTACTACTATAGTGTGAAAACCATAACCTAATCCTCCACCAAGAATGTTTGATCAAGCAAATTCCCAAAGCATTCAGCGTCTTCCTCTTTCGCCCTCGAGTCGATCCTCTCTCTCTCTCTTATCTTTCTATTTTTCTTATTTCAAACCCTCTTTCTTTTACCACCCTAATTAGCATATAATTAAGAATAAAAGATGGCAATAATAACCCACTATTAACTTCAAGTTACCTCTTTTAAACCCCCAAGTAATTAGATTTATTAACATTAACCCACTAACTTTATAATTAAAGCCGGAATAGTCAAAACCGTCCCTTAAAACTTTAAAGAAATCCGACCCCGCCTGGATTACGCAGCCTGTGACGGCCCGTCGTGCCTGCGACGGTCCGTCCTGCTGCTCCGTCACAGAGTTCAGAGACACCTTTCCTTGAAGGGTCTGTGACGGTCCGTCATGCCCACGACGGTCCGTCCTGCCATGTTGTTACGAAGTTCAGAGAGTCGATTTCAGTACCCAATTTTCAGAATTTCTAAGTGTTTTGAAACGAGACCCTGCGACGGTCCGTCGTGCCCATGACGGTCCGTCGTTGGGTCTGTCGTCTCAGCCAGTTTTCCAGAAATAAAATCTGCTGATCAAAACGACTAAACAGGTCGTTACATAGATACCAATTTACCCATCGTTCGTCCTCGAACGATCACAAGAAGGAAAACAAGGGCGAGAAGGATAGTACCTGAATCTTTAAACAGATGTGGGTATCTTTCTTGCATTCGGCCTCCTTCTCCCAAGTGCTTCTTCAACGGCCGATTCTTCCATTGCACCTTGATGGATACAATCTCCCTTGACCTCAACTTGCGAACTTCTCTTTCTAATATAGCAACAGGCTCCTCCTCATAAGACAAATTTTTATCTAGAAAAACTGAATCCCAACGGATAATGTAGTTTCCATCCCCATGGTATCTTTTCAACATAGACACATGGAATATCGGATGCACTCCGGACAGCCTGGGGGCAAGTCTAGCTCATAAGCCACCTCCCCTACTCTCACTTAAGTACTTCAAATGGTCCAATGTACCTCGGGCTTAGCTTACCTCTTTTCCAAACAGCATCACACCCCTTCATTGGCGAAACCTCAACAAGACTTGTTCACCCTCCATGAACCTAAGTCTCTAACCTTTCGATCTGCATATTCTTTTTGCCTACTTTGCGCCGCTAGAAGCTTTTCTTGAATAGATTTCACTTTCTCTATCGAATCCCTCAAAAGGTCAGTACCCCAAGGTCTAACCTCAAATGCATCAAACCAACCAATGGGAGACCTACATCTCCTACCATACAATGCTTCGAATGGGGCCATGTCGATACTTGAGTGATAACTATTATTGTATGAAAACTCCACTAAGGGTAAGAAGTTATCCCAATGTCCACCAAATTCTATCACACATGCACGAAGCATATCCTCCAACACTTGAATTGTTCGCTCAGACTGACCATCGGTCTGAGGATGGAACGCAGTACTAAGGTCCAACCTAGTACCCAATTCCGCATGCAATGTTTCCAAAACTTAGAAGTAAACTACGTACCTCTCTATATGATATGATGGAGAGTGGAACCCCATGCAACCGATCAATTTCTGAGATATAGATTTTGGCTAACTTCTCGGCATTGTAGAGTCACCTTAACCGAATGAAATGAGCAGACTTAGTTAACCTATCAACAATCACCCAAATAGAGTCATACTTACCCATTGTCTTTGGAAGACCAACCACAAAATCCATTGCAATTCTCTCCCACTTCCATTCAGGAATGGGCATTCTCTTAAGTGTTCCTCCGGGCCTCTAGTGTTCATACTTTACTTGTTGACAGTTTGGACATTTGGCAATAAAATTAACAATATCATGCTTCATTCTACTCCACCAAAAGTGTTTTCTTTAGGTCACGGTACATCTTGGTTGCACCCGGATGTATAGAATACCTGAACTATGAGCTCTCTGTCAGAATATGTTGATCAAATCATCGACACGGGTACACATACCCTTCCCTTAATCCTCAACACACCTTCCTCATCGATTGTTGCTTCTTTAGACTCTCCTTGCAACACTTTATCTCGGATCCGGATCAATTTCTCATCATTACACTGCTTTCCCTTAATCTTGTCAAGGAAGGAAGATCTTGCCTCCACATAAGCTAAAAATCCTCCCTTCTCATTTACTTCTAACCTCATAAGGTCATTAGCCAGAATCTGAACTTCTCTAGCCAATGGGCGTCTAAAAGCTTGCAAGTGAGCTAGACTTCCCATGCTTCCCGCCTTTCTACTTAAAGCATCCGCCACGACATTAGCTTTTTTCCCGGATGATACAAAATAGTGATGTCGTAGTCCTTCTGTAGTTCCATCCATCTCCTTTGTCTCAAGTTCAAATCTTTCTGAGTAAGACATACTGTAGGCTACGATGATCCGTATAGACTTCACACTTAACCCCATATAAATAGTGCCTCCATTGCTTTAATGGCGAATACTACCCGCAGGCAATTCCAAATCATGGGTCGGATAGTTACGTTCATGCACCTTTAATTGTCATGAAGCATAGGCAATCACATTCGTCTCTTGCATTAGCACTGCACCCAACCAGAATGGATGCATCACAATGAACAATGAAGTTTCTTACCCTCTTACTGGTAAGGTAGGATAGGTGCGGTAGTCAACAAAGTCTTGAGTTTCTGAAAGCTTCTTTCTCGCACTCATCTGACCATACAAATGGAACATTCTTCTTAGTCAAGTTCGTCAATTGGGAGGCAATAGAAGAGAATCCCTTGACAAATCGGCGGTAGTACCTAGCTAACCCAACAAGCTCCTTATTCTGACACATTAGTAGGTCTTACCCATTCTTCACTGTCTCAATCTTAGAAGGATCCACCATCACTCCATCCTTAGAAACCACGTGCCCCAAGAAGGACACTGCCTCTAGCCAAAACTCACACTTAGAGAACTTGGCATAAAGCTTTTTCTCCCCTCAACATTTCCAATACATTCTCAAATGCTCCTCATGTTCCTTCTTACTTTTAGAGTATATCAGTATATCATCAATAAACACGATCACAAAGAGATCCAAATATGGCTTAAAAATCCCGTTCATCAAGCTCATGAACGCAGCAGGGGCATTTGTAAGACCAAAAGACATCACTACAAATTCGTAGTGCCCATACCTTGTTCGAAAAGCAGTCTTTGGTACATCCGTTGCCTGTATTTTCAATTGATGATAACCGGATCTCAAGTCACTCTTAGAGAAGACACAAGCACCTTGTAACTGATCGAACAAGTCATCATATGCGAGGAAGAGGATACTTGTTCTTATATTTACCTTGTTCAACTGCCGTAGTCTATGCACATCCGAAAACTCCCATCCTTCTTCTTCACCAAACAAACCGGAGCACCCTAAGGAGATGCACTTGGTCTAATGAAGCCTTTGCTCAACAACTCTTGAAGTTGGGCCTTTAACTCTCTTAACTCCGCGGGAGACATTCTATAAGGGGGTATAGAAATGGGGCGAGTACTCGGTTCAAGATCAATACAGAAGTCAATATCCCTATCCGGTGGCATACCAGGAAGATATGCAGGGAACACATCAAAAACTCACAGGACTACCGAAAACCGACTCAATCGAAGGTACTTGGGTAGTGTCATCCCTGAGATGTGCCAAGAAAGCTAAAAACCCTTACTAACCATTCTCTTAGCACGAAGAAAGACACGATACAAACCGGATTGGAAGTGTAGTCACCCTCCCACACACTAACGGATCTGTCCCAGGCTTGGCTAACGTCACAGTTTTTAGCGTTACAATCCAGATCGCAAAATTCGGAGAAAGCCAGTCATACCCCTGAATTACATCAAAGTCAACCATTTCTATGATAACCAAATCTACATAAGTGTTGCTCCCCGCAAAATTCACCAAACAAGACCTATATACCTTTTCAACTACCACAGACTCACCCACCGGAGTAGAAACACGAATAGGCATATCAAGTAATTCACAATGTAAAATTTAGACCATTAGCAAATGAGGAAGATACAAAGAAAATGTGGATCCAGGATCAACAATACAGAAGCCATGCAATCACAAACCAGAAGATTACCTGTGATAACAGCATCAGATGTCTCCGCCTCCGATCTCCCAGGGAAAGCATAACAATGAGCCCTTTCGTGTTGCCGTTGCCCCTACCATGTTGTGATGTAGTGGCTCCAGTTTGCCCATCACCCTCGGCCGTTTTGGTGACCACCATTACCTACTACTCTCCACTGCGTCCTCCAGAATGACGGCCTCTTCCATAACCACCTCTAACCTCTAACCATTGGAGGTCTGTAAATCTGTTTTGGACAATACCTCTTAATGTGTCCAGTCTCCCACAATCCATAGCATTCCTGGTGCATCAAGCATCGGCCTCTCAGAGAAGTGTTGACCGGTCTGAGGTGACCCCCCAACTACAGTTTTGTAGTGAAGACTGAATTGGTCGGACTGAGTAACCTCCGGAACCCTGTCCTCTAGAATAGGAACCATTAAACTCACCTCCCTTTCGAACCTTTTAGATGTCGACGCCATGGTGAAGTCATCTGGGTTTACTCCTTCCACCTCTATTACGAAGTCTACCACTTCCTCAAAGGATTTCGCTGTAGCCGCTACCTGTAAGGCTGAAATCCGCACTCTGACCTCAACCCCTTCACAAAACGGCAAATCCACTCTTATGGACTGAAACAAAAGTTGGTGGCATATCTGGATAGTGCGCGAAACCTAGCCTCATAAGCAAACCACCGACATCCTACCTTGCTCTAGGCTCAAGAACTCATCTCTTTTCCTATCCCAAAGTCCGGGGGATATACTTCTTCTCCATAAACAAGCTAGAGAATGAGGCCCAAGTTATAGGTGGTGCCTCTTTTTGGTTGACACTCTACATGTGACCGCCACCTTGTTGGCGTTTCCTTGGAACTGATAAGTCACAGACTCAACACCAAACCTTTCTACTATACCCATCTTGTGTAGTAGCTCATGACAGTCAACCAGAAATCGTAGGCATCCTCCGATTCAGCACCCTTGAAGACTGGAGGTTTCAATTTCAAGAACTTACAGAAAAGTTCATGCTGATCATTTGTCATTATAGGCCCTGTAGTCAGACGAGGAAATGTGCCTATTTCCAATGAGGCATCCATGCGGGAGGCCCCAGCAGCGGCAATTTCGTACCTCTGAAACCGGAGGTGTTGGTGCAGAAAACACTGGAAGTGCCTGACCCTGATCAGATAACCCGCTAAGATAAGCAAGAACCTAATTGACCATCTCTGGGGTAGGTTGGGGTGGCAATTCCTCATTTTGCACTTGTTCATTCCTCCCTTTCTCACCCTCTATTACACTCTCTATTACTACTCCTCAGTCGGTGGAGGAGTCACCACCCTAGCATCAGATGGGCTAGTACTCGTCCTCTCCCTTTAGAGGACGTCCTCCCACGACCTCTACCACGGCCTCTTGCCACTCACTGCTCTCCCTCAAGCCACAGCCCCGTGGCTGGCTCAGACGTTTCTTGTCTTGCCGGTGTTGGTGTTGGTTCAGTCGTTGCTCTAGTTCTAACCATCTGCGAAAAGAGTGAAGATGGTCAGACACCAATTTGTATCACCTAGATACCAATTGGATTCAAGTAATAGCACGAAAGAAAGAAGAAAGAATGGAATTTCCTAAGTCTTATAGCCTCTCAAAGAAAAGTAAAGGCGTCCCCCTACCGTTCCTTAAGACTCTACTAGACTCGTTCTTGTGTGATAGACCAACGAACCTAATGCTCTGATACCAAGTTTGTCACGACCCAAAACCGAGCCGCGACTGGCACCCCACTTACCCTCCTATGTGAGCGAACCAACCAATCTAAACCCTAACATTTCAATATAATATCAACAGAAAGTAATGCGGAAGACTTAAACTCATTAATAAAAACCAATTCAATCTATTAAAATTCAACATCTATATTCCCAAAATTTGGAAGTCATCACCACAAGAACATCTATGATCAATTACTAAACTAAGAGTATTCTAAGAAGCTAAAACAAGTAAAAGCTAGTCCATGCCAGAACTTCAAGGCATCAAGACATGAGGAAGAAGATCCAATCCAAGCTAGAAGCGTTAGCTCACCCTGAAGATCCGATGTGACGTTCCGACACCCGGAAATTCAGGGTGAGCTAATGCTTCTAGCTTGGACTGGATCTTCTTCTTCAAGTCTTGATGCCTAGAACTTCTGGCATGGACTAGCTTCTTATGTATTTTTAGTTTTTTAGAATACTCTTAGTTAGTAATTCGATCATAGATGTTCTTGTGATGATGACTTCCAGATTTTGGGGAAATAATAGTTATTGAATGGTTTTATTTATGAGTTGAAGTCTTCCGCATTACTTTATGTTGATATATGTTAAAATGATAAGGGTTAAATTGGTTGGTTCGCTCACATAGGAGGGTAAATGTGGGTGCCAGTCGCGGCTCGGTTTTTGGGTCGTGACAAACTTGGTATCAGAGCTCTAGGTTCGTTGGTCTCATCACACAAGAACGAGTCTAGTAGAGTCTTAAGGAACGGTAGGGGGACGCCTTTACTTTTCTTTGAGAGGCTATAAGACTTTAGGAAAATTCCATTCTTTCTTTCTTTCTATCGTGCTATTACTTGAATCCAATTGGTATCTAGGTGATACAAATTGGTATCTGACCATCTTCACTCCCTTTCGCAGATGGTTAGAACGAGAGCAACGACTACGCCAACACCAACGCCAGCAAGGCAAGATGCAACTGAGCCAACCATTAGGGCTGTGGCTCGAGGGAGAACAGCGGCAAGAGGCCGTGGTAGAGGTCGTGGGAGGACGTCTTCTAGAGGAAGAGGACAAGCACCTAGCCCATCTGATGCTAGGGCAGTGACTCCTCCACCGACTGAGGAAATAGTAAGAGAAGGGGAGGATGGGGAGAATGAACAAGTGCAGAATGAGGAAATGCCACCCCAACCTACCCCAGAGATGATTAATCAGGTTTTGGCTTACCTTAGCGGGTTATCTGATCAGGGCCAGACACCCCCAGTGTTTTCTGCACCAACACCTCAGGTTCCGGAGGTACAACATGCGGCTACTATGGCTCCCCGCATGGATGCCTCATTGGAGATAGGCACGTTTCCACGTCTGACTTCTGTGCCTATAATGACAATGATCAGCATGAACTTTTCAGTAAGTTCTTGAAATTGAACCTCCAGTCTTCAAGGGTGCTGAATCTGAGGATGCTTACGATTTTCTGGTTGACTGTCACGAGCTACTACCCAGATGGGTATAGTAGAACGGTGTGTGGTTGAGTTCGTGAGTTATCAGTTTCAAGGGAACGCTATAATGTGGTGGCGATCACATGTTGAGTGTCACTAACAGAGGCAACACCTATGACTTGGGCCTAATTCTCTAGCTTTTTATGGAGAAGTACATCCCACGGACTTTGAGGGAAGGAAGAGGGATGAGTTCTTGATCCTAGAGCAAGGTAGGATGTCGGTCAATGCATATGAGGCTAGGTTTCGCGCACTATCCAGATATGCCACGCAACTTTGTTTCAGTCCACAAGAGCGGATTCGCCGGTTTGTGAAGGGGTTGAGGTCAGAGTTTCGGATTTCGGCCTTACAGGTAGCGGCTACGGCAAAATCTTTCCGGAAGTGGTAGACTTCGTGATAAGAGGTGGAAGGAGTGAAGCCCGATGACTTCACCTCGACATTGACTTCAAAAAGGTTTCGAAAGGGAGGTGAGTTTATGGTTCCTACTCTAGAGGACAGAGTTCCGGAGGTTACTCAGTTCGACCCATTCAGTCTTCACTACAGACTGTAGTTGGGGGTCCACCTCAGACCGGCCAACACTTCTCTGAGACACCTATGCATGAACCCCGAGAGTGCTATGGATGTGGGGAGATTTGACATATTAAGAGATATTGTCCAAAACAGAGTTATCGGCCCCCAAATTCTAGAGGTAGAGGTGGTTATGGAAGAGGCCGTCATTATGGAGGTCACGGTGGTCGAGGTAATGG
>JAKWJD010000983.1:0-75459 GCA_027705065.1 Solanum peruvianum | reverse complement strand
AGTTCTTTACTTAGTTGCAAAATTTCTGATATGTAAATTTATAATGCTTTTCTGAACGAGTAGTTCGTTCAGAGAACCCAAGAGAATGTGCCATAATTTTACTAAACCATATAGTAGAAGACTTCAGATTATTCGCAAGCGATCCTGCACTTGATGTAATGATCCTCTTAGTCGTTTTAGAAATTTTAGTCAGCATTATTATATTAATCTTTTTAGTAGATTTTGTAAATAATTAATATGACTTATAAGAATGAGTGACATAATTTTTAGATTTAATAAAGGATTATTTTGTTGCTAAGAATAATGAAAAAAAAAAAAAAAAGAAAAAAAAAAAAAAAAAATCAAATAAATAATAATAAAAATATAATTAAAAAAAAGGGGCAAAGTGCCCTAAATTGTCAAAAGGCGGCTTATGAGAAAAAAAAGAGAACGATTTGAAAAAAAAACGCAGAGAAGAAAAGAAAAGAAAGGGAGAAAAGAAAAGGGAAAAGGAGGAGAAAAATCAATATTTTCATCTCAAGGCGTCAAGGTAATTATTTTCATCCTTTCTATTAAGTTTTTATGTAATTAGAAGTAGATTTTTAGATTAAAATGTGTATAATTTACACTAATATGTGAAACTAATTTTTAATGTTGTGTATATGCATATGTTATTTAGCATAAATTTCACCTTAGTCATTAAATAATTATGACCAATTGTTGATGATCATGAAACAATTATTGGCAAGGGAGGTAAATAGACATGCAAGAAGCCTTCCGTATAAAAGTATTTCATGAAATATCTTTATTTTGTGTTCAAATATGGGTGATATAAATTGGGATCAATTTGATATCCTTTTAATAGTTTCCATATTATCATTTAAGTTTTGATATCTTAATATATATAATTAAGTATTAGGTATATGGTATTAAGTGAATGTCTTAAGATTTATGATATTGAAAAGAAATTAAAAATTTAATCCTAATCTTGAAACTTAAGAACATAATTATAAATTTGCGTGAGTTTTTTTTGGTTTAGTCTAGACACGTGAAATATGTGTGTTGTTAACTTCGAAACCTTATAGTGTTTAATTATTTGAATAGACTGAATTTTATTTGGAAGTGCAACAAAGGAGGAAGGCTAAAGTTCCGAAGTGATTGTTCGATAAATTGAGGCAACTGGATTTCTAAACTCTTGTTAAGTGTATGAAATGCGTGTATGTCCTTGTGGTATATGTTGGAGTAACGGGATTGGTGATGGGTTGACTTGTCCACATTGATTAATTCTAATGATGAAAAGAATGGGGATAACAAAAGGCAATGTGATTAATTGTTATGTGTGTTGTGTTGAGAAAGGGTTGAAGGCTTGTTGAATCATTCTTGATGTAACTTCATGTTTGTGTGGTTGTGAACTGTGTGATGTTATGAAAATTGTCATCTCCTCATTATTTGTGTGAACTTATGATCTACATTATTCTGAGGCATTGGTTGTGACAAGTGTTATGTGCATTGAGAAAGAATGGGTACTTCAAAGGATGCACCATTTCGAGGGACGTATCGCGCGCCGCGATGGATACTATATTTCGAGGGACGTATCGCGCGCCGCGATGGTTACTATTATCGAGGGTCGTGTCGTGCGCCGCGACAGATGCATGGACAGATATGTCCCCCATGGGTCCCGGACTGAGAGACAACGGGTGTGTATCACTAGGTCAGACATGCATCATTATACTTGACATTGCATTCCATTGCATTGCACATACTTATCATTAGTGAACTTGATATCATATTTTGCTGATCTTCTGATTGCCTTTCTGCGGAACTTGTGATTGATCAATATTGAGCTTGTTATTGCGGATATGTAATTTGTTGAAGTATTGTTGTTGAGGATATGTAATTTGTTGAAGTGTTGTTGTTGAGGATATGTAAATTGTCTAAGTGTTGTTGTTGAGCTACGTGCTATGTAAACTTTGAGCTGTTAGGTTGGGTTGATTTTAATGCAGGTTGTAGTTGTGGAGGTTTGGTTGGGGGTTGTAGGAGTACCCGTATTTTATCCCCTTAGCTTGTGTTTAGACGTTTTACTTGCTGAGTACCGTGTGGTTTGGTACTCAACCCTTGCTACTACAAAGTTTTTGTAGGTTACTAGCCCGGACTTTGTGATATTTCCCTTCTCCTTGTCTGAGGTTTCTTGGAGATTTGCAGGTGGCTGTTTCCATCGCAGCAGACTTTCTTCTCCTTAATTATGATCTTTTTCTATTCTAGAAACAAGTTCATTTGAGACTTGAGTTTTCATTTGAATCAATTGTAATATTTTAGAGGCTTGTACACGTGACTACCAGGTTTTGGGGTTTTTATTAAGTTACTTATATTTTATTTCCGCACTTATTGTAATGGTTGAGTCTTAGGCTGACTTGTCTTGGTGGGATAAAACGAGTGCCATCACGTCCATTTTTGGGTCGTGACAAAATGGTATCAGAGCCCCAGGTTCATTGGTCTCACGTGTGTACAAGTCGAGTCTAAATAGAGTCTTGATGATCGGGACGGAGACGTCTATACCTATCTTCGAGAGGCTGTAGTGACTTTTAGGAAATATCTTCACTTCTTGGATCTCTATTGTGCGTACTTGGTCCCATTTTGATTCTTATCGCTTCACTCTATTCGCTCTCATTTATGTGATGACTCGTGCGTAATACCTTTTGTGAATCACTGGCATGTCGTGTATTGGTTTGATGTTAGATCTGGTATTAAGGTGAAAATGATATACTTATGAAACGAATGCGTGATCATATTTGAAAGAGTTGAGTAGGGTTAATTATCATTGTAAAATAATGATAATAAATATAATACTTATCTGGTATAAGCAAAATATGGAGTGGTTCGACAATTAAAAGTTAAATGTTTGAAGAATTGACTAGATAATAATACAATTGATATAGTTGTCATACCATTAATGGGTTGCTTAGCAAATGATGTTGCACCAATTCAGGTCAGAATCCCTTCTGTGGTTTCACAGATTGAGTGTGCACCAAAGAAGGTCATGATACGACTATTACAATGGTACTGATGGGTACTTGGTTAGAATTATGGAGTGTGTTACTTTTGATATTGACCTTGCTTACGAAAGAATACATATAGCTTGGGTTAGATACAAAACTAATCTGGTAATATTTTACAGCTATTTGATGGATAAAGTGTATGACCTATTTGCAAATGATCTTTCAATAGATATGATATGTTCTAGTGGTGGATGTAATGAATTTTCACAATGTATTACTTGTGGTACATGAAAACGGACATGTTGATTGTTAAGTGCAAATATTAACTACTTAAGGAGTTATCTATGGTATACATGCTCATATGATAAGATTTGGTGTTGAACTCATATTTGAGAACCCAACTAGCTTGTAGGTACGGGTGAATGAAATTGGAGATTTTTAGTAAGAAAATGTGTATAAATTGAGAAAGTCCCGTGGATGATTAGCATAGCTAGGTTTAAAATGTCATGTTGATGGTGAGGTTGAATTCGTGGTAATGGAAAGGGCTAACTAGGCATGATGATAATAAGGTTTTATATTAATGATACATGGTTGGAATGCAATTATGTAATAAGGTATGTTGGGTAAAAGGATTTTGTATGGTAATGATGACTTTTTAGTATGTAAAATTATGGTTGCTACTATTTGATAAGTAGTATGATTTTATGATAAATTTTATGAGGAGTTGGGATGTCGCTCTAATAGAATTGAAAAGAGCTAAAGTCATAATAACAAGGATAGCGGGATGTAGTTTAGCTTTTAGAAAGAAGTGAGAGCATGAATATTTTTTCTTATTACAAGGCTAAAGAGGTAGCTTAAAAGGAATTGAGAATTGGGTTCAGAAATGTGTGATTTAATCCGTTTTGCTTTGGTTATGGTAATAGTTTCACGAGTTCATTAGATTGGTAAAAAAATTATTGGATAATACTTGAGAAAGCAGTGTACATATGTTCAACTCGAGTATGATTATAAATTCTTTTGTGATTTTGAGTTTGATAACAAGTATGGTTGAATTTTTAGTGGAGCATATCATAAGATCGATAGAGAGACAACCAATGATAACCTAAGATACGTGAATTCATAGGGGGGAAAATATTTCAAGGTATGAGCTAATTTCAATAGATAAAAGGATTGAGTTACATAATTGAATTCAAAATTCAAGTTTTTCATTGTGGTAGTGTGTTTCAAGGTATGAATTGGTAAGGGGTAAGAAATGATTGATCACATTGAGTATGAAGCATTTGGAAGGACTTAAAAGTTTAGTAGTACAGTTTGTTACTTTTGATTGCTACACCCAAGGGAGATTTCATATAATGTTAATCTTTTTTGTAGGATAAGTTAAGAATATCATAAGTTGGTGGTTAAAGGATAAAATTGGAAAGCGAGTCAAGCAAAGAGAACAAGATTCTGGTGTATTAAAGAGTTAAAGGTAGAAAAATGGAGGAACAATACCTCTCGTATAAGCCCCTGGTTTGTAGTGGAAGAATTAATTGATTTTTTTTACTGTGACATGTGAACTAGTTTGGTATAGACTTACAAGGAAGTTATCATCGACTATTCTAAAGATTGTGTTTTCGTTGGGTGACAAGCAAGTAGGTGTAGGAGATTCTATGTGGTTATGTCGAGTTAGATTGTTCAAATTTTGATATGTAACTTATTGATATTGAACAATGTAACCCTACAGTTTCACATGAGTAATGAGGATTCAAGGGGATTGAAACTACTTTGTTGATGGGAAGATACAAAACTGTTATGATGTGTTACGTAGGCATTTGATAGTGAGTAGAGTTATGAGCTTATAGTATACCGAAGTATTGGAGTAACCAAGAATTTCTTAGTTTTGGTATGATATGATGGTTGTGAATCTTAGTTAATTAAAATTTAGTATCTGAAAGATTATGTGATGTTGACATTGTACGTGATTTAATAAACTTTATATTGAATGAAAAAAAAAACTTTTGTATTTGAAATTAGTGCTATCGGCCTTGGGTGAGATCCGAATATGTTATGAAATACTTAAATGGAAAGAGAAGGAACCATAGTTTGAAAATTTTGGAGGCGATAATGTATTTGTTAAGAAGACTTTAATACTAGGTTTGAGAATAAGGTAAATGGCTGGTATGGCTATGAAATTCTGTTATTATTAAGAGTATTGACCTTAGTGAAATACTGTAAAAGCATTTGTGGTTCGATAAAAACAAGTATGTGAGCAATTATAATCGTGACAAAATTGGTGATTGTGAATTGCTAGAAAAATAAGAGACAGAGTAATATGAATGAAAATGTTTGATATGGGAACTATGGAAGAAGTATCTAGTGTTATTCGACTTTGATTCTGTTTTTTTCTTATATAAGCACCTATTTCGTATTGAATATGATTTGAAGTGCGGTTTGCTACCTATACCCACATACATATCTATGAGTGAATTCCTAGTGGTGGATCGGATGTACCGATCCTCTTATGTCTTCTTGATAGGGTAGGATCCTTGGTTAGACTTGTTCACTTCAGTTATGACATATTTGATATTGTTTGAAAAATTAGAAATATATCACTATTTTTATATGCACAACCTTGCTTATGGGAACTTACAAAATAGTTATGGTTATCCGACAGTGTTGTAAAAGGTTCTGCATCCTAGCGTGTACCATTTGTAGGATGCTTACTTGATCTTGTTCTTCATCGGATTAGATATTTTTGATTATCCCTTGATGAGTATTCGATGTCTAAAGATCAGATTTTCATAGTTTAAGCTCATGAAAATATTAGGTTGTGACAATGGAATCATGATAAGGTCTATTTGTGTAATAGGTGTATGTGATCGTTGATCTAGGTTCACTTCAGATTGTAGTGGGTATGGATTCAGAACGTTATCCTTGTTATGTAAGAAAAGATTTGTTATGATGATTGTGTTATGTTCCAGTGTGTTTCAGTTTAGATTGGGTTCATTGGTTGGTTTATGGCGTGATATGTAAATCTTCCGAAGTTTCAGTCAAAACTTCAGTTCTTGGTAGTTGATATTTAATGGAATGTACTAAAGATGAATTGATCACTTGGAGAGATGAACACGACTTTGAAAATCATACCTCAAGTTTTATATCGTGTTAGTTATTCTTCCTTCTCCTACTTTATGTTCGAGGACGAACATGATTTTTAGTGGTGGATAATGTAATGATCCTCTTAGTCGTTTTAGAAATTTTAATCAGCATTATTATATTAATCTTTTTAGTAGATTTTGTAAATAATTTATATGACTTATAAGAATGAGTGACATAATTTTTAGATTTAATAAAGGATTATTTTTGTGCTAAGAATAATGAAAAAAGAAAAAAATAGAAAAAAAAGAAAATCAAATAAATAAAAATAAAAAAATAATTACAAAAAAGGGGCAAAGTGCCCTAAATTGTCAAAAGGCGGCTTATGAGGAAATAAAGAGAACGATTTTAAAAAAAACGCAGAGAAGAAAAAAAGAAAAGGGAAAAGGAGGAGAAAAATCAATATTTTCATCTCAAGGCGTCAAGGTAATTATTTTTATCCTTTCTATTAAGTTTTTATGTAATTAGAAGTAGATTTTTAGATTAAAACGTGTATAATTTACACTAATATGTGAAACTAATTTTTAATTTTGTGTATATGCATATGTTATTTAGCATAAATTTCACCTTAGTCATTAAATAATTATGACCAATTGTTGATGATCACGAAACAATTATTGGGAAGGGAGGTAAAAACACATGCAAGAAGCCTTCCGTATAAAAGTATTTCATGAAATATCTTTATTTTGGTGTTCAAATATGGGTGATATAAATTGGGATCAATTTGATATCCTTTTAATAGTTTCCATATTATCATTTAAGTTTTGATATCTTAATATAATAATTAAGTATTAGGTATATGGTATTAAGTGAATGTCTTAAGATTTATGATATTGAAAAGAAATTAAAAATTTAATCCTAATCTTGAAACTTAAGAACTTAATTATAATTTGCGTGAGTTTTTTTTGGTTTAGTCTAGACACGTGCAATATGTGGTTGTTAACTTCGAAACCTTATAGTGTTTAATTATTTGAATAGACTGAATTTTATTTGGAAGTGCAAAAAAGGAGGAAGGCTAAAGTTCCGAAGTGATTGTTCGATAAATTGAGGCAAGTGGATTTCTAAACTCTTGTTAAGTGTATGAAATGCGTGTATGTCCTTGTGGTATATGTTGGGAGTAACGGGATTGGTGATGGGTTGACTTGTCCACATTGATTAATTCTAATGATGAAAAGAATGGGGATAACAAAAAGGCAATGTGATTAATTGTTATGTGTGTTGTCTTTAGAAAGGGTTGAAGGCTTGTTGAATCATTGTTGATGTAACTTCATGTTTGTGTGGTTGTGAACTGTGTGATGTTATGAAAATGGTCATCTCCTCATTATTTGTGTGAACTTATCATCTGCATTATTCTGAGGCATTGGTTGTGACAAGTGTTATGTGCATTGATAAAGAATGGGTACTTCAAAGGATGCACCATTTCGAGGGACGTATCGCGCGCCGCGATGGATACTATATTTCGAGGGACGTATCGCGTGCCGCGATGGATACTATATTTCGAGGGACGTATCGCGCGCTGCGATGGTTACTATTATCGAGGGTCGTGTCGTGCGCCGCGACAGATGCATGGACAGATATGTCCCCCATGGGTCCCGGACTGAGAGACAACGGGTGTGTATCACTAGGTCAGACATGCATCATTATACTTGACATTGCATTCCATTGCATTGCACATACTTATCATTAGTGAACTTGATATCATATTTTGCTGATCTTCTGATTGCCTTTCTGCGGAACTTGTGATTGATCAATATTGAGCTGTTTATTGCGGATATGTAATTTGTTGAAGTATTGTTGTTGAGGATATGTAATTTGTTGAAGTGTTGTTGTTGAGGATATGTAAATTGTCTAAGTGTTGTTTTTGAGCTACGTGCTATGTAAACTTTGAGCTGTTAGGTTGGGTTGATTTTAATGCAGGTTGTAGTTGTGGAGGTTTGGTTGGGGTTGTAGGAGTACCCGTATTTTATCCCCTTAGCTTGTGTTTAGACGTTTTACTTGCTGAGTACCGTGTGGTTTGGTACTCAACCCTTGCTACTACAAATTTTTTTGTAGGTTACTAGCCCGGACTTTGTGATATTTCCCTTCTCCTTGTCTGAGGTTTCTTGGAGATTTGTCAGGTGGTTGTTTCCATCGCAACAGACTTTCTTGTCCTTAATTATGATCTTGTTCTATTCTAGAAACAAGTTCATTTGAGACTTGAGTTTTCATTTGAATGAATTGTAATATTTTAGAGGCTTGTACACGTGATTACCAGGTTTTGGGGTTTTTATTAAGTTACTTATATTTTATTTCCGCACTTATTGTAATGGTTGAGTCTTAGGCTGACTTGTCTTGGTGGGATAAGACGAGTTCCATCACGTCCATTTTTGGGTCGTGACACTTGAAATGTCATTAGCTTCTTCTATCGTTGCATACCTTTTCCATCGATCCAATAAATAACATGGTGGAAGAGAGTGAATCTGTTTCTTTATAAATATCATAAACACATGTCTACACAATATATGCTGGTGTTTGTGTCTAAAACAAATGCACTTTATAAATATGTATCCCATCCTGAACCTCAATTTTTTCTGAAATAAATTTTTGAGATTGAATCAATTCTTCTTGAAATTTTTGAAATATTTTTCTGGTACATATATTTGGCTGCTTCATCCTCCATTGGATATAATATTTTCAAGATAGCCTTTGAATGCTTTGTCTTATAATCCTTCTCCCTTACTTTGTTATACCTAGCGTCAACAGCTTTATCATATTGCGTCACAAATACACTCATTGGTGTACTAGATTTAAGATAATCTTTAAAGTATTTATTCATACTTTCACTTCTTTGAATTGTTGACATTCCAACACAAAAAGTAGTTTGCACATATGCTTGAATCCATTTCTCACGAATGGTGTATATCCTACGCAACCAATTATGCTCTTCTAAATTGTACATTTCATTATATCAATCCAAGCAGTTTCAAATTCCTCGGGAGTTGTTGTACAATGTAAACACTTACTAAACTCATTTTTAAAATCATCAAATTCATGAAAAACATGACTTAGATATTCAGGAATCTTCTTCTCAATGTGCCACATCCAAAAATGGTGTGCACTATTCAGGAACACCTTTGCAACTGCATTTGTTATTGCAGCATCTTGATCTGTGATTATTGTACGAGGGGAAATACCAAACATTGCCTCTTGCCAAGTATGAAGTAACCACTGAAAAGTTTCTTCCGTTTCATCCCAAAGAAGAGAACATCCAAATAAAATAGATTGGTGATGGTTATTAACTCCGGTTAATGGAACAAAAAGCATCTTATATTTATTTGTCATGTATGTAGAATCAAATAGGATAACATCTCCAAAATTCTTGTAAGTTATCGTAGACCTAGCATCCACCCAAAAACAATTAGCTAAATGACCCTCCACATCCATTTGTATTGCATAAAAGAATCATGGGCTATCAGATTATTGCTTTTGAAAGTATTTCAACATCAATTATGCATCTCCTTTATCGAGACAATTTTGTCTTTTAGTGCTGAAATAATTCTGAATATCTCGTCCACTTATATTGAGATTCTCTATGGCCCCGCCTGGGAAGTTAACACTGATGCAATTTTACTTGGACGAATACCAAATTATTTAAGAGATCAATAAGATTTTTCTGAGCCTCTGATTTTTTTCTTTTTGATCGCAAGAATTTTTGACTATTAGGAGAAGCAAGTTCATGATTATGATTAAAGACAAGCCTAGCTGTAACCCACTTTTCTTCTTCTTTCTCTGACATACATATCATCAATTTGCACCACTCTCTAGTCTCATCTCGTCGCTTATTACACTCAATACATTTTTTTGAAATCCCCCTTTTGAACAAAAAAAACTCTTAACCAATAATGGATTTACTCTCAGTACGGGGAAGAATCCATCTTAACATAATAGAACAAAACATATTGATGTGAGACATCATTTTTTGAGAGATAATGTTGACAAAAGGGAATATTGTCTTGAAGTATTGCACAACTATGGATCAAATTGAAGACATCTTCACCAAAGCTCTCAGCAAAGACCAATTTGAGAGCAACAGGCTGAAGTTGGGAAGGATAAACCCAAATTGACTTGACCTCATCCAAAAGCATTCAATTCTCGTGATGGTTATGATTTCCAGTGCAGGTATCCTCTTTACTGGTAATACACTATTTGAGTAAGTTCAATCTTGTACCTATTGCACGTATACATTCATGAAAAAATACAAAAGAAAAGTATGGTCAAAACCATTCAGGAATGGGATATCATTTTGATGTAATGGACCTAGTCCCTCTTAAGGTTAGCATTCTTTACATTTTCTTTACACTGTATTATAGAGACCGTTAAGATGGCTACGTGTCAGTCATCGGTCATTTTGACCATTATCCCATCACTTAAATCCAAGTGACACGTCTAATCTAAGGGACCTGACATCGTTTCACTTATTTTTAAACAACTCTCTCATCTCTCATCCTCTTCATTCTTGTCTTTTAAGCTTTCTCTAAAAAAAACCTAAATCTCTCCCTCTCATCTTTTTCTTTCTTGCTTCATCACTTCTTCTCTTTCTACAAAAATGTCTAACCTTCACCATCTTCAAAGAAGATGCTTGCATCCCTAAATGAATCGACTTTGTGTCCTTTTACACACCTTCTTCCATATATCTCCATCTAAAATGTCGACTACCTCTCCAGTCAACATTGCTCTAGATAGTCCCCTAACCCATTGTCTTCTCTTGACCAAAATAACCCAGTACTCTCCCTTCAACCTGGTCCATTCTGATATGTTTTCCGATCATTTATTTGAGGGAGATCTCCCAGAAAGCGAAACGTCTGACTCCAACATTTTGACTGCTAGTGAAATTGTTGTTATCAAGAGTTTGACCTTAATTAGGGAAGAAGTCTTGCTTGAAGGAAATGGAAATTTTATGGATGAAGAGCTGAGAGAAACTCAACCTATATTTCATAAAACTCCAGATTTTGGTAGATATCCTTTTTCCGATTCTACAGACATAGATAACGATGATCGTCCTATTCAATAGTTACTGAAAAGAAGAGTGGTTTCTATCTCTGAAAAGGGAAAATAAAAGGTTGTTGAGGTTAAGCCCAAAAGAAGACCTTTTACTAGGTTTGACTCAGGAAATTGATGCTTGATGCTATGAAAGAAAATGCAGCCTCCACAGCTGACATCAGAAAGAAAAGAACGTTTAAAGTGTCTTGATTTCAAATACCGCTTTCTTATGTAGTAAAGGTATTTGGTGCAGAATCTGAAGAGGAACCTGTTAGAGAAGCATCCGATAGTTCGAAAGAACATCCAAAGAAGAAGGTTCATAGAGGGAAGGATAAAGGTACATCTTAATCAGTTGTGAGCAAGAAAATATGTGGTGCTAATGATATGGGAAAAAAGAAAAAGAACCCCTGAAGTTGAACCTGAAATGTCTGAACAGGTACTTGGTTCCCAAGTAAATGTGGATGATGGAGGTACCAACAAGTAAACAATCATTGACAATCTGCATGTACAAAGCATCTTGAGAGGCAGAGTTTTCAATATGAACATCATTAGGAGGCCTTGGATGGATGCTTTGCTTGACATTGTTCTTACTCAGTCATGGTTACACCTATTTGACACTAAATCTCTTGTTCTTCACGAGGAAGAGGTACGTGAGTTCTATTAAAATATTGAGTTTTAAAGATGATGATAGTATCAACATCAGGGTAGGGTATGTGAGTGTCTATCTTGATGAGGATCTACTTGGAAGCATTTTGGAAGTACCTAGAGAGGGGATCAAGTCTGTTGTTGTTGGAAGGACCTAGTATGTCGAATTTGTCAAGGAATGTTCTAAAATTCCTACAACTCGACGTGCTAGACTTCTCAAGAAATAAATGAAGCCTGACTATCAGTTCCTGTTTGAATTTGTTAACAAGGTTCTTCTTCCTTGAATAGAAAAGTGGATCTTTGCCACCTCAACTGACTTGTGCATCATGGAATCCTTGTGCAAATTTGAACCCATGGATCTTTTTGCACTTATTCTTGAACACATGTACAAGACACTAATTGAACAAAAAGGCAAGCATGGAATGAGGTATGGGTATCTTTTGACCAAGGTGTTTCAGTACCTGAACATTCCACTTGGTGTTGGAAAGGTGGGGACTTCCAAGCAATCATTCACTTAGACCACTCTAATCGAATGCCAGTGCATCGAAGGGAAGGGAAATTCAAAGAACAATTTTTCTCAGATGATAGTAGACAGGACCAACTGAAGCATGAATTGGAAGAAATGTATGTGAGAGTGCAGCAAAGATGCTGAAATTGCTATACTCAAAGATGAGTTGCTCAAGGCGCAGATTGAGGAACCTGGTACCTCTGAAATTCAAGAACTGCATAGGGAGAATGCAGAACTGAGGACCAAGACTGCTGCATTGCAAGAAAAAGCAACCAAGGACAATGATGAAGGCAACGCTAGACTTCCCCTCATAATTTAGTCCCTTCCCCATCAACCTCCCTCCTCAGAGTCAGCCTCCCTCCTCAGAGTCCTTTCTGCGGTTATTTCAACGTCTTCTTTTTGTGTGGAAATTGTTGGGTTCTCTGAACTCAATTTAAACTTAATGTATTGAATACTTCTTTTGTGCAATGAATCTGATTCCTATTTTATTCTGTCTAATATCTATTGTCTAATTTTTTTTGTGTTTGTTTTGCCACAAGGCTATGATCTTACCTAACTGTATACCATGTCTTGCTGGTTCACTACACTTTTTTTTTATGATGCCAAAAGGGGGAATCATGGGGTGCTTAGGGTGTTTTTGACAAGGGAAACTTAAGGTGGGAAACTGAAGGTTGTAAGTTGTGTAAGTTGTATGCTTACTTGACAGGGGAAGGAAAATATTAGGGCACCAATAAGTTGTGTAGGTTGTGTGCCTACTTGACAGGGGGATGAAAATGCTAGCACTAGTGTATGGTTTGTCATCAACAAAAAGGGGGAAATTGTTAATTGTAATTTTGATGATTTTACAAACTCAAGGACCTTGTGAAGGGTCTTGGTTCTTGGCTCAACACACTTTTCACTGCCAGTTGGAAAAAGTACAAAAAGTTGGTGCACAGTCTCCAATAGTGACAGAAATGGCAGACGCGGCAGAAACCTCTGTCAATGACATTGCTTTAAGGATTAAGACTATTACACATAAAGAGACAATCCAATAGTCACAATTTTAGTTTTTGAAACTTGAAAAACATCTCAAGAACTCTTGAAGGTTGAGAAATCTAAAGCGATAAAATATTTCAAAGAGTAACTCAAAAGGGAAAGAGCTGGAAGCGTAGTTGTCTTAGGAGTATTTCTTCTGATCTACATTTGTAATCTGTTCCTAAACATATACATGATTCAACGTGCTTTGGTTTTTTTATCCTAAGTTAGTTAAGTTCAACTAATTTCGTGGTCAACCTTGTGTGTTTCTTAGTAAATTCTAGGTAATCCGGTGTGTGGTGATTTAGTGGGCAATATGTGTGTTGCTTAGTGAATTCTATGTTGTCTAATGATGATAGCTTTGTGGGCAGAATCATTATTTCTTAGGCTCTTCAAGCAATAGATTTATTGCTTGGTTGTGAGATTAATAACTTTTTCTCACGCTTTGTAATCAGTTTCACCTTTACTTGTGAAGACTAGTGAAAACGATTGAAAATCCTATATGACGGGTCATGGTTTTACTCCCTTGATCAAGGAGGTTTTCACGTAAACTGCTTGTGTTGTTCTTCTGCCTTTACTTACAGTTTATTCTTACTTTAAGTGTGTCAAGAAACCTGGTCCATTGACTGTTAGTTGACACACGTATCTAATAGTACACAAACTCAAGAGATTTTTAAAATGGTATATCTCTTCACTTCCTAGTACCAAGACTTTGTATTTGTTTGTTTGTTATAACTATCTAAGATATATACGAATTGAAAACTTGAAGAGTAGGTTCAGTTTATTCATAGTTGGGATGCTCCATATTTAATTCAAACTAGTGTACTTGTTCGCGCTTTGCTCAGTTATAAAGGACAATAAATTTTTCATAATTTTATTAAATATAATATTAATGATAGAGAAAAGTATTTGGTTAGTACTTAGTAGACTTCCAATTTGAACTAAAAAAAATTACAAAATAAAGAGAATCATACCAAAAAAATGCAACATCATACTTGTAACACTCCAAAAAGTCAAGACCTAACATAGAGACTAACATGAGTGTCTAAAGGTTTAGATACTGTTCTAAGACCTAAAATAATGTTTAGAAGTCATCCGAGATGTTTTAGAGCCAAGACGCCAAAGAACGTCCATGACGTCCAGAAACTAGCCTAATTGAACTAGTTGACTTAGCAATGTTTGGGGATGGTTTCAGATGGTCAAATGAAGTCTAAAACTTGTAAAAATACATTGGTTAGGTAGAGTGTAGTTAAAAAGTCTAAACGACCAATAACGACTCTCCAAGGACCAACCAAAGGGTCATGGAAGAGGACCCCAACATGGGTGGGCAGGCTGCCTAAACAGCCTGCGAAAGTCAAGAATCAGTGGGCTGTTGCACGACACCCAGCCCACTCAGACCTCACTGGTTCAATTTATTTTTCAAAAATGCGTGTGTCGCGGGGCCACTTCTCAGATTCCGTAAATATCTTATTTTTGACATTTAAACTTCACAAAAGGACCAATTTAGGTGAGGGGTATTTTGGGTAATTTAGGAGGTGATTATATATAGCCTAAGGGTCATTTTAAGTCATTTATCACTCACCCAAACTCAAATTCCCAAAACAAACCCCAAAAGCTCTCACCTTTCACTATTTTCTCTCTCCCCAAAGTCCTCCATCGAAGAAGGAAGAAAGCTTGAAGAAGAAGGTCAATTTATATAGGATTTCATTTCAATTTTGGTATTACTTTCCCCAAGAGGTCCTCTCAAAGTTGATTTCTAAATTACCCAATTCCATGGGACTTTCCAATTCTACTGGGTTTTCTTCTAATCTTTAAATTGATGATAAATTGTGATTTCCTTGAACTAATTGAGTATAAATTGTTGATTAATTGATGTTAATTGATTAAATGTCATGCTAATCATGTTCCCTTCCCCAATTTATTAAATCTTGGTCATGAATTGATGGGATTGAAGAATAAATTGATTATTAGACGTGTTTTATCAATTGTAATTCATGTATGTATTGACTAGGGTAATATATGGTTGGGATTGAATCTAATTATTTATGAATTCATGATGAACCATAATTCTCCTTACCCTAGGTTATGAACTGATGTTAACTGGGATAGAGATGATGCAATGACTTAGTTCTTGTGTTAATTATTATTGATTTATGTTACTACACCTATTATTGGATGGAATTGGTTGATTGATGTTAAGACCATGATGATGGCTATTGAAAGAGATTGAGTAAGTCTTTATGATCCCAACCTTTACTTCAAGTATGATGGCTTGTGATTGGTGATGTAGTTCAATTGAAGTATACCTTGTGAATAGCCTATATAGGTGTTGGAATGACGTTGAATTGAGATGTATTGCCTATGTGATTGTGAGATTATACTTAATATGAAATGATATAAGGTTGGTGATGACTTTCCTGTGTGCCTTGTTATGAAATGATGATGATTATATGCTAATCTCACATGTGAGGGTTGGCATGAAAGAATATTCTCATGCAATACCTATTGAGCTAAATAACAATGACTATATAAGGAATTAGACCCTGTGACCTAAACTAAGTGATGATTAATAAAGAAATACATTTCAAAAAGGGACTTAGCTTAGCACCGAGTGAACTTGACAATGGGGGGTGTTGACTTCCCATAGAGGGAGATTCACCCTATAGTTCCACATGTGGTGTTGACTCCCCAATGAGGGATACTCATCCAATGGATTCCCATGATAAAAGGACCCAATTACCAAGTGGTATGTTGAGTGATTATACCTATCTCTTAGTTCTTGAACTATGTTTCCCCACTTATGAAGACTAGCCAGTGTATCCATCTAGAAAGCTACGTTTATGTTTGGTTTTACTTTGGCCGATAGACCACCTTCCATCGCTGTAAGGTTTTAAAACACCGAATTCCACACTTAGATCTTGTGATCTATGTCGTTTAAGACAAATGTTCCCTAAATTAAAAATGAAGTAATGAAGTACAAACCAACTAAAGGGACTTAACAGCTTTGACTTAGCCTGGGTTGGGGTATGGGACTCTACCTATGTCTTGCACTAGTTTGCCTTGAAGGGAACTTTAGGAGGTTTTTCTTATGTACGAATATGCTTATGATGGTATGTGACATGTATATGATGAACTTCCACATTGTTGATACTATATGTTGAGTAGTTTCACTTATGATGATATGTACTCGTAAATGCTATGCTATGTGAAGTTGGATGTTAGTCATGATTCTTGTTAGGTTACTTGATTGAGTAAGGTTATGAAGCTTTACTTGGTCATTGCACTTGTTGACTTGATAGGGGTTCATGGGCAAGTGTCTTGCTTCGGTTATGTTATATGTACACTTATTCATGCTTGTCACTGTTATGACTTGATGATAGAGTTACATGACTATGTATTTAATGATGATATGCATGTTGACTTGACTTGATTAGATTTTGTTGTTCTTGTGATGTACATGCCTATGACTTAAGGAATATGTCTTATTGGTTGGTATGGTCTTGTTGAATGTGCATAAAAGTTTTTAATAAAAAGTGCATACTTTATGAAATGTCCCTTTTCTTAGCATGTTTTCAAAGTATGCGTGCATATACTCTCATACTTAGTACAAGTGGTGTACTAACCCCATTTCCTTCTTTTTCCAAACATTTTATGTTCCGGTCGTTTAAGGCTTTTGTAGACGACTCTGAAGAAGACTTGTAATTCTTAATCATCTAAGTTGGGTAGGTCCTCACTTTCTGAGGGTAATGTCAATATGAATCTATAACGTTGTTTTAGTATTAAGACTATAATGTTCCTTTCCTTTCATTTGACTATTAAACATTGTGTGACCTATATGTGGTCTTGTTTCATTGATGTATGGCATAGGCCCAATTTTGATATACTCTTTATTAGATGGTTATGAGATGAGACGACAATTTTGAGATTATGTCATATATTATATATCTATGTGCAATAAAAGTAGAAGACTCAGTAAACTTCCTATATGAAGGGTCATACTATCTATCTATCTATCTATCTATCTATATATATATATATATATATATATATAATTATATATCTATATATATATATATATATATATATATATAATATATATATATATTATATATATATACATCATATATATATATATATATATATATGAATGTAATGAAAAGTTTAAATTTTCGCTTATGGGATCTATGAATGTAATGATGTAAACTAAGACGCTAGTCTTAGTCCTCAAAGAGGACGACGACGCTGATTACGTCTAGGGGGTATTTCAGGATGTGTCAATACTTGCTACATACTCATTCAAAAAGAAGGAAAAATACTAAATCAGTACACATGTCTTTCGAGTTCTTGTGGACATCCCCACAAGCTAAACACCATTCAATAATCTTCTTCTTATTCTTCAGTTGAAATTAAAACATGATTATAATAAAGATCGAAAATATAACATGAATATAATGTAATCCTCTATAAAATCTCAGCATGATTTTATTTATAGGGCTATAATATGAACCACCAAATAAATATAATGATAATGAGGATTATTTATTATTTTTATAAATCATGATAGTAAAAAGTTGCGTGGAGTAATTAATCAAAATAAAGATCAATTAAATTATCATTTAACGGTATTCTGAAAATGTCTTTTAATTTCTTTGCATTGCACATTTAATGTAATTAATAGAGTAAAAAATTATTTTAAAAAGATAAAATATAATTGTATTTCTTGACCACAAAGAATATCACCTTTACTCTAACTTTATTGTGTATATAAGTTCATATAACCATTTGACACAAGTCAATAAATTTACTGAAGATTTTAAAAGAACATGTATATATAAAATTTATAACATTTCTAAAGATCAATATCCACTTAATATATCATAGCAAGAGGAACATGACATAGTAATATATTAGAATTTATCTAATAATATTAACATGATTTTAAATTTAAAGCTCTATATACTTGTTAATTTCAAAATTATTGATGATAATTTTAGCTAAGACTTCTTGTTCATTTGTTGATAACGATGATATGTATTCTATTATATTATAATAGTAACAAAATAAGTTTATCCTTGCTTAAAATTATTTGAACATATAGTTAACACATTTTCATTTCAGAATAAGTTTTGAATATAAAGATAACACTTTTTCATTTTAAAATAAATTTTAAGCCAATGAATGAAACATAATAGTTTTTGAATTCAGCGATCAATATATTCTGAACAATACAATTAAAAATTTTAATATTATTTTCCAAAAAATAATCAATCCTTCAATCAATTACAATATAATAAGATTTTTTTTAGTTCCATCTCTTATAATCCAGTAAGAAATATTTATTATTTTGGGTGATAAGTGAAAATACTCAAATCATTACATGTCTCGGCAATCAGAGCATCTATATAACACCAGCCATGATAATCTACAGAAATAATTACAATTTCATCGAAAAATAAATATTAAATATCCTCTAAATATAATAACGACAACAACAGCATATTCAACGTAATTTTATAATTGAAATATGAAGAAAAAAAATAGAGTGAGATAGAAAAGATGTTTCCTAAGATCCTTAGTTTAATAAAGCCAACTGAATTAACTGAAAAAAGAAAAAAGAAAATCATCTGAACAATGCATTTGTAGTTAATTCAATACAAATGTTCATATTATGAACAACTTTACAAATCCCAAAATTAGAATAACCAAGCAATTCCAAAAAATGCAAACCTCATTAACTGAAACAATTATTTGACAGTATGAATGATGCCTCAAATATTTGAATTTCCAACATTGTAATATGTTGTAAATCTTATGCTTTCGTGAACTTTACAACATTATATGCATCTTATCTTTCACATTGAAATCAATAAAAGTTAGTCATAAATAATCCATATATTGTAGAATTAGTCATAAACAAAGTGATGTGCTTTAGTATAATATGATGAAGGAAGACCAAAAAAAGAGAATAAATTCTTGCAAATGGTGAAGATGATATGCTTTAGTATTTATAGTAAAAAAGACATAAAGTCATCATTGAATTTGTCCCAAATTTTTAAAGGAAACTTTATTTTGCAATCATCCTATTATCCCAGTAAATAATTTTAAATAGATATAATTACACTTATTCGTCCATCTGACATAGAGAGTGGTGTGGACTCTCTCAAAGAGAGTGAACAACCTAAAATAACTAATATAATTTTATTTTTATAAGTATTTTATTATAAATATATTTTCTTATTTTCTTATTATTTTAACTTTTTTTTTTTAATTTTTCTCTTTCTTTCTTCTTTCTTCTTTTTTTTTTTTTTCAAAATTCATTGTCATCTCCATTTATTGTAACTTCTTACTTTCAATTTCACTATTTTTTTCACAATTTCACCTTCTTCTTTTTTATTACTATCAGTTTTACTCTCTTAAATTTTAAAATTTTATCTAAATATTTTTCTTACAATTTGATAAACTCATTAGATTTCAAGATGATTAGAAAGTATCATATAGTTATTTATTCGATTTCAATTAAACTCTTTCGATTTTCGAGAAATTAATTGATTATTTTAAAATTATCATTCTAATTTTGAATTTATATGAAAATGAATAGTTGATGATACCTTCAGAATTTTAAATTTTCTTAAAAAATTAATTAATTTTGTTATCGATAATTTAATAAAGTCTAAATAATAGTATGAATTTCATAAAGAATTTGACTGGAGAAGAAGAAGAAAAAGAAAAAAGAAAAAATGAAAGTGAGTTTCAATTTGACATGGGAGGTGAAGAAACAAATAAAAATGGAGGGAATCACTTGAAAGTGGGAGGTGGAAGATGAAATTAAATTTTAGATATATCAAAATTAAAATTTAATAAGTAAGAGAGAGAAAAATAAAGAAAGAAAAAGATAAAGTGAAAATGTAAATTGAAAAAAAGTTATATTTTGTATTAAATTAACGTGTGTTATGTAATGATTGGTGTGTGAACTCATTTACTTGTTAAAATTGGGGGCTGATTGGAAAATGGTATAATAGTATTTGTTCAGAATAGCACAATGACAAAGTTAAGATGTCTTTATAAAAATATGAGACAACTTTAATGGTGACTTTGTGTCTTTTCTCTAATTAGTAATCAATAGATTTATATCTTTATTGAACAATATAAATTAAAAGAGTAATAATGTAATTTTAAAATTGTAACTTATGTTAGTATTAAATGTCTTAATTGTAATTTAGTAATATCATTAAGAAGGAATTGGAAAAGATATTTAAAAAAAGATTAAGCTGTTACATGGTGACTAAAAAAAAGTTTTACGAATTTGATTAGTTGGGTTGATAATATATTTTTTTTATAGCTTTATTGATTTGTAAGAGAAGAAATAGTTTTTTTAGAAAAAAATAGATAAGTATATAGGCCATGAATAAATTTTTATTTTCTTTAAATGGTAATTCTCTTTATATTTCATATATTTTATCGTTACGTTAATAATAAATTGGCAAATGAATTAGTGCAATAATATTGAGAATGCCAAATAGAATTATTTTTTTTCTGAAACGGATCTTCTTTCCAGTTCCAATTGTATCAACTTATGCAATAAATTAGTTGAATATTATAGAGAATGCCAGAAGTTTTGGATTAAAATATACTGAAAACAAATCCGAAACAGATCTTCTTCCCATTTCTAACTATACCAATTAATGCTTAAAATATTGAATGTGATATATACAACATTGAATTTTTTTTCTTTCCTTAAATATAATAAAATTGTAATTAAATATTGAATGTGATTATAGAAATTGAATTTTTTCCCTTTCCTTAAATATAATAAAATTGTAATTGAACCTTTATTCTCCATAAATAATGATTTTAGTTCGTTATTGCTATGCGATCAATGCTTAATATATTGAAGGTAATATAATAAATTATATTGTATTTAGTGTAAGAAAAGTATTTAAAAACTATAAAAAAAAAGAGAGTAAATTTCCTGATCACAAAGGCATATCACATCAGCTAACTGAAATTCCTCATTTATGTATATATATATATATATATATATATATATTAACAAAAGAATTGCTTGTCATGAATAATGGAAATAACGTTAGCTACTATATGAAGGGTAGCAATATTTTTGTTTTGACTACCATATCATCGAAGTTGTAAAACATTTTAAATTTGGATGTATAGTATCATAGATAATTATTGTATATAATATCTTAGTCTAAACTATGCAAGCGTTTTATTCCCCTAAATAATTCTGAACTAATATTATTTTATTATTTTTGTCCACGTGACATGGACAGTGTATGTACTCTCCTAAAGAGCGTGAACAAACTAAAAAAATAAATTTAATATTATTTTTACAAGTAGTTTGCTATGAAGTATATTTTCTCATTTTTCTTATTATTTTAAATTTTTCTCCTTATTTTTTTCCTTCTAGTTTTTCAAAAATTCATTGTCATATTTATTGGGTTTTAAAAAGGTGTGAATGAAAAATGAAGAATTGCGACTTTTATGAAGAGTTGTGACTTTTATGAAATGTTGCGACTTTTATGAAAAGTTGTGACTTTTATGAGAAGTTGCGAATTATATGGAAAGTTGTGACTTTTATGAAAGGTGACGACCTTTCTGAAAGATTGTGACTTTTTCAAAGGATTGTGACCTTTCCGGTAATACACAATAAGAACCTTTTCACACTACCCTTTGTGTTCTATAAATTGAGGGATTTCCTCTCATTTTAAAATAGAATTCATGGACTTCTTCTTCAACTACTAAATCTAGTATTCTAAGTGTATTTTACTGCCGTTGAGTGATTCGCTGACACCGGAGTTTTTGGTATCTATATTGTGGTGATTGAGATCATTTTACCTTGCGAGGTCATATTACAGATCGAACCTCGGATACAAGAGGGGAATAATTTCCTTAAGGGACACGGTGAGTTCAGTGGACTTGATCTTTTTCCTATTAAAATTTTTTTAGATTCTGGTACTTGTTTTACAAATTTTAGATTTATGAATTAATTTGTTCTTCTATTCTTTTATTCTTCACTGGTTCATTAAACTTGGTAACTTCGTGTTTCTGCAAAGCTTGTTGGAATTACTAAGATTCTTTAGACACATATTAACAACAATTATTCTTTAAGAAAAATATTTTGTATATTTTTTTAAAATCTGTTTCTGATTCTAGTTTCGCTACTAGTTTAATTTTCTAGTTGTGAAAATGTTCTTAAACTTTGTTGTCTTACAAAGATGTTCAAAGTTTTGTTCTAAGTATGTTTAAAATACAAGATGAACAACAATCTTAAGGACATTACTATACTGTTAGTATTTTTTGTATTCTACTGATTGAGAAAATCTGATCATGGAATTAGAAGATAAATGATTTACTTCTCCATAATTCGTTGCCTTGTTCAGCAAGGTCGAAGTGATAATGTAACAAATTTTTTTATAGTATTGCGTTTAAAGATTATCAGGTAACCTTCTTATTAAATTATCTAAGGAGGAAATAGTTTCTAAGAGTTATTATCTTTGATTTTTTTTTTTTTTTATTATGTGCATCTTTGGAAAAGAGCTGCAAACCATATGTTGTGGAATGAATTTTACTTCGCAAATATTGTTGCTTTAAAAAAAATTTAGTTTGCAAAAATGAGAGATGCATATTTTTGTTTGATAAAATAGTATATCAAAATGTTATAGTTGGAAGACTATTTGATAAGAAAAACATTTATATGTGATAAAGAATATGTGTTATTCTGTTTGGAGAAAAAAAACTTTTGTAGTTTGTACTCCATGAGAAATGTTAGTGTGTCTGATTTTTGTAAACTAAAAAATTTTGTGATTTTATACTCTGGATAAATTGGACTATGCAATTGGTTTGAAAAATATGAAAACTTCACCATAATAAGTCAGTGTTGTACTTTTGATTTTCTATAAACTTCAATGTAATATAGAAGTAAATTGTACAATTTTTTTCGTCCTTATTGTTAGTATTTAAAATACTAAGTGGTATGTCTATTTATGATAGAGGAAATATATCAGTGACTTAGAATTTGTGATTTTGTGTCTCTATGCAATGAACTTTGACATTGTGTAAGCATTGTCAAAGAGAATTGCAGCACTATAATTTTTTCGTAGAATAATGTTTCCATCATTAAAATATGTGAAAAACTATTTTCAAATACTTGAAAAATATTTTTGAGATCACATTTGAAATGTGGGGGTTATTTGCTTATGATTATACATGATGTCCAATTTAACTTTGGAGCAAAAGATATGAAATTCAATGATACTTTTGTATTATGTTATACCCACAAAATTCTTGAAGTATATTTGGTTTTGTGGTTGTTGAGTTTCTCTATTACTAGTATATAGTGTGACTAGTATGAAACATCCAAATTATATATATACATGTTCAAAATAATTGTGTTCTTTTATGGAAAAAAATCACTTAAAATGTTGTGATTTTTCATGAAAAGATATGTCTATTATAATAAAAGTATTTGCATAGACATGAATATTGGTGAATAGTCATTTGTTATGTTTTTTGTAAAAATAACATTTGGACTATATTGTCTTTATTGAACCCGATGAAACTTGTTCATGGGTAGTTCTATAACAAACATATTGAAAGTTATGAAAATGTCCTTTCGAAAAGGACATTTGACAATCTAAACATGTTTGTATCACACAAAATTGTAAGAAATAGGAACAAAATATTAGTGGAGAAAAAGCTACCTCGCGAAGAGCTTTTCCAACTCAATGTTTTTATTTGTTCTTACTTGCTTGAGTCAATGTTTGTGACATGAACTCTTGGGGCATGTCAATTACAAAACCTTGTAAGGAAAAGCTGATCAACTTAGGAGTTTTGCCTAACTTTGAGTGCAATAAATAAAAATGTCAAGATTTTGTGGAATCTAAGTATGTTGAGCATTCTTATAAATCTGTTGAAAGGAATTCTAATCCCTTAAAATTGATTTACACTGACATTTGTGATATGAAATTAACACCATCTCATGATGGGAAAAAGTATTTGTTACTTTTATTAAGAATTGCATTATAAATGATATGTCAATTTGCTGATTGGTAAGGATGAAACAATAGAAATGTCTAGACAATGTAATATCGAAGTTAAGAATCAGTGTGAAAAAATATAAGAAGTGATAAGGATGGAGAGTGTAAATCTCATTGTGCAGAAATATGTTTGGAAAGTGGAATATCCATCAAACTACTGCCATATTCACCTCAATCTAATAAAAAACCAAACGTTGAAAGAAATAACGGATGCATTATTTATAATTCGGGTTTACACAAAACTTGTGTGGAGGAACTATTACTGCAAAAGGGAACAACAAAAAGTTTGTCTTTCTAGAAAGAAAGCAATTTTTTTATCAGAATACAATCTTTTCCATATGAGAATGGAAAGGAAGGAAATCCAACTTGATATATTTCTAAGTGTGTGGGTATCTAGTCAAAGTCTAAGTTCCTATTCCTAAAAGAATTAAAATAGGACCTATAACTGTGGACTGTAAAATTAGACTTGAGTAGTCTAGAGAAGGGTCTAAACAACCTAGTAAATGAAAATGATAATGTACTTAATAAAGAGATTCAGAGACTTAGTAAATGTTAAAGGACATTTTTTCCTTCGAATATGATTTTGTAACATTTCCTGTGTCTTCTGTAGACTCATTCTTTGGAAAGACAGTGTCAATAAACAAAATTGAAAATTAATTGATCTTCTTCAAGAAAATAAACCTTTGGGTTCAAAGTGAATCATTAGAAGAAAAATAACAGTTGATGGAACTGTAAAAAATGAAGGTTTTGATCTTGTCGATATATTTACTCGTTAGTAATTCAAAAATGAAGGTTTTGATCTTGTCGATATATTTACTCGTTAGTGATTAGAATTACATCCATTCGGATGCAAAAATCATTTGTGAGATATATGACCTCCAAATTCATCAAATGAATGTGAAAAGAACATTCTTAAATGTAGAATTGAAGGAAGAATTTTACATGGAACAACCCGATGATTTTGTGGTTCCTGATAAATAAAAGAAAGTGTGTGAACTTGTTAAGTCACATTATGGAAGCACCCAAACAATGACATAATTTGATCAAACCATGTCGGCAAATGGATTGACATAATGATGGAAGTGATAAATGTGTTCACATTAAAATCATAAGGTCATTGTTTGTTTGTATATTGGTGCTATGTTGATCATCAATAGAGACACTAATGACATAAATGCTACTAAATGTATGCTATAAAGCAAGTGGAATGGAAATTATTGGAGTTGCTAATGCGATCTTAGACATAAGAATTCGTAGAACTCCATAATGTTTAGCATTTTCAGGTGTCATTGTATTGAAAAGGTACTTAACTAGTTCAAATATTTGGATGTCAATATTGTTAATTCTCCAATAAATGTGAGCTTTGCATTTCAAAAGAGTGAAAACAAAAGTGACTCACAATTGGATTGTGCTAGAGTTTTGGGAAGCATGATGTATATCATATAGTGTGTGCAATCAGATATAGCATTTGCTATTTCGAAACCGAGTCAATTCACAAGTGATCCCAAATAAATTCATTATATGACAATAAATAGAGTTTTGGAGTATTTAAAATAATACTTAAAACTGTGTTTTGCATTATAACAATATCCAACAATATTGAAAGATATAATGATGCAAATTGAATCATTGGATGAATGAAGTAAAATTCACGAGTGGATTTGTATTTACTATTGGTAGAGGAGCAGTCTCTTAGAAATATTACAAAAGAGACATGTATCGCTAGCTTTACAATGATCTTTGAACTAGGTGCTCTAGATAAGGTTGGTGAATAAGTTGAAAGACTCCGAAATTTCATAATAGATATTTTATTTTGGTCCAAACCATTGGCATTAGTATGCATACACTTTCACAGTCAAGATGCAGTAGGTAGGGCATGGAGCATGACGTATAACGGAAAGTTTCGTCATATACGACATAGACATGATATCGTTAGAAAACTACTCTCTAGTGGAATTATCAGAATTGATTATGTAAAGTCAAAGGATACATACTCAATCCAACGATGTCATCTCAAATTAAGGTCCCTTTGTCTATGATGTATTTAAGACTCCCGTGATAATTGTAGATCTAACAATGACATCCATACTGGTATTGCCTTCAATGTTGTAACACCTCAGAATCTAGTGGTCTAAGCAAGGGTTAAATGTCAACTGAAGAACTAGAAAAATTTGCCTTGGCACCCTCACAAAAGTCAACACGACTCGTAAAGGGCACAATAATTCATGGTGGTGACCATGGACCTAAGCAGTGAGTGACCAAGGGAAGGTCACCTCCTACGATCACCAAGACAACTCATGGTGACACTCGTAGAGGTGAGGCAACAAGCCATCGAAGACTTCCCAAAATGGAGGCTCTCCCACGAATCACTAAACAGCTCCTGAAGACTACTATGGGCCGTGGGAAAGGGTGTGATCTTGAGTTAGGTGCTTGGGGATGAAGGGTGGAAAACCAAGTCACTAGTCAAGAAACCACGGCACCACTACATGCCGTATGAACCTTGATGAGTTGTGGTCCCCATCGAGAGGGTGAGGCAAACCACTATAATTTAGATTCGATTGGGTGTTTTCCAGATTTGACTGAATTGATACCATGTCATTTTACCCAAGACTAGGATCACTATATAAGTGATTTTAACCCCTAAACTCACCCAATCACGTTATTATTTCCAAAACCAAAAAGAAATCCTAAATTATTCCTCTCAAATATTTCTCAGTCTAGAACTTGAAAAGAAGAAGAAGAAGAAGAAGAAACATTTCAAGCTAGGATCAACGTCAAGTCGCCAATCCACAAGAATTTGTGGGCTTTGTTATTAAGGTGTGATGGATTTTTATCCAAGGAGGACCAAGAACTCCCCAATTTGAGTTTGGGTTTCTTCTAATATAGTTAATAACTCATCCTCTCTAATGCACATGTTTTGTTTTCCTTGCTAACATTTATAAGTTTTTTTCCCTATTCAATGTTTTCCAATTGAGTTTGATATCTTGCCTTCACTTTTACTTGAGCCTCCTTTTTGCACAACCCCTTTCTTTTTTAAACTTAGGCTTTTTAGCCCTTGTGGCAATGCATAATGTCCCAAGGGACTAGGGTTAATCACAAACTTTATGACTTATGGGGTATCATTTGTTTACCTCTTCTCTTTCTTCTCCACAAAACCAAGAAATACCACCCTATACATTTTAACCAAAATTATTATTAAGTTTAATTTAACATAGTGCATTAAAGAATTTTGGATCAAACTAATGGTATCAATAAAAGGGATTCAGCTCAATTAAGTGTGTTAGAACAAATTAAGTCTACAAGGCTCAATGGGGCTAAACTAGCAGTAGTTTATTTGCAGGTTTACAAGGAACATTCAAACTTGGATATTCAAGAAACGCCTCAAGCATATTCCTCAATTCACGCAAGTTACTCATTAAGCAAACATTGGGAAAGTTTTAGATGTTATTCAATGCAAAAACTAAACAATTATCCTCCACACATGGCATCACTTCACACATAAGGAACTAATACTTGTAGCATGCTCACATAAAATGCATTACGGTGTTTCCACACAATTAAGCCCAATATATTCATTTTCCAATTTCAAAACAAAGAGATTATCCTTGATTAATGGTTACCATCTAGCTATTGCAAACAAAGTGTTACCACCAATGACGTCAAGCCAACTATCAAGACAAGGTTTCCAAGTTCCAAAGAGATAGGTTTCATACTTCTACTCCTAATGAACACATTTCCCTTAAGACAATCGTCATCCATCCATCATTGGAAAATATCATTCCTAGACGACTCTACAACTAAATAAAGTAATAAGGCTAGACCTAATCAGTTCAATGGGACTATCATCAGGTAATGAACCGAAAACAAAATGGGAGGAACCCTTCTAATAATAAAAAATACTTGATAAAGCAATAACTATGTACAATGAAGTTCAGCTTCCACTCTACACTTAAAAAATACAATGTCCTTAGTGTTCAAAATAAAACAAAGTGCAAAGGTAAAACAGAACTCCATGTCAGCCACTAAGCCTCTTCCGAAGCATCCTCTCTGGTGCCAGAAGCCTCTGGCTCCTCCTCCACCGAGCCATCCTCCTCATCTGCCGTGACAACATCATCATCAAATAGGTTCCAAAAAAGCTGGGCCCATCTAACTATCTGCATAGAATTGTATGTCAAAGGGAAACGATCTGCTAGTGTGTCCACTCCTCCTTAGGCACTGGCGACTACCAATCCGTAATTGCAATTCACCCTATCCAAACATGTTCCCATCCAAATATCATCACGAAATTGTCTATCAATAGTAGTCAAAATGGGCCCGTGGGAAGGATAGTGTGCTTTATTGCGTGTGATGTAAACCAAGTGACAAATTAGATGGGGAAACAGGGAGGGAACACATCATTAACTTCCTTATTAATCAATAACGTCCGTACGTACCTAGTAATGATGATTTCATCACAGAAAAACCATCTCTTGTTGGTCCTAAACTTAAGCATATTCTACCTTAAAATGGACTCCACGTTCACCGATAAACCCTTCATTAAATGATAGATCAACACTACCCTCTCCCTAGTAACATCAGTGGTGTGCTTGCACGAGAGTAAGGTGCTACACACAATCTTTAACCAAATTCTAACCTCCAAGTTGAAGGGCCCATAGTGGAGAGTCAAATGTTGTCATGTGTGTCTAACCCTGTCCCACCTAACAACAGAATTCACTCCACACAAAGTATGTCGAACATCACGATAAGGGGATCTTTCAACCATAGCTATAAAATCAACATGATCACAATTAGGAGTACCCCAAAAATCATCCAGAGCTTCATCAGAAAAGTGTAACCCACTATGTCTAATGAACCCTCAATTCATCTTACCACGAGGAGTATTCCAATTAGTGTAAAGTTCACGAACCAAACTCAAATTGCACTCACCTTGACTCACGAAGAAATATTGAAGTCCCAAAACAATGATCATGGCGTGAATGTTGGGAAATTCATGGTGCAATTGCTCCTCATCAACATACTCATCGCCTTAGTACTTTGCTTCTTGTTGGTTTTATACTAATCCATACCAAGTGCATTACTGTATGCTGCCCAAATTTTTGGGTGGCAAATTAAAGGGTTCGCAAATTGAACTTCCGATAGATACTTTTTTACGACTCATTCTGGTACCAGAACAACCAACAACATCCTTTCCTTTATAAACCATTACAACACCCACATAGTGGAAGAAAATAAGAAAAAGAATAAAAGAGAAGGTTTGGGAAAAAGTGAGAGGAGGGGGGGGGGGTCAGGGGGCAGTAAGGTGGCTGGGGTTTTTGGGATTTGAGAGTTTGGTGGAGTTGAGTGGAATTTTCTGGTGGAAATTTTAGGAAAATGTAAGGGGGAAGGTTTTGGTAAATATAAATAGAGGAATTAGGGTAAGAAGAACTAGTGGAGAAGAAGAAGATTTGGAGAAGATGAAGAGGAATTGGAGAGAGAATCAGATGACAAAGAGAGTATATTTGGGAAAGTGGGTAAATTTGGGTAGGTTGAGGGGTAAAAAGGGGGGGGGGGACTAATTAGTGGGTCCCCCAAAATTCCCAAAAAAATGTAAAATTGTAGCCACCTAGGTTGGGTGCAACGCACCTGCGGTGCACCCAAAATGGGTCGTAGTCAATTTTCTTTGACACGATGCACATGGTGTGCACCCGCCCTGGTGGCTCTACCCGCCTTACTTGCCCCTGCCAACGGCGTTTTGTCTTGGTTGGGGCGTGTTTGGGGCATGGTTTGCTGCTAGTGCACCCAAAATGTCTCTAAACTAGGTCCTTGGCGCGGCGTGCCCATTCTACACCTTAACTACCAATTTCAACGTCTTTGTTCAATTTTTTTGATTGGATTCTCCTCCCATTTCCTGCACATCAACCAAATAGTGTGACACTGTAATGAAGGGTTTCCTCCCACCCAGCGTCGTACGTTTGGTCGTGGCTCGACTCCTCTTTTTGTATTTTTCTTTTGAATATTAAAGTCCTATATAAATAACGAACTAAGAAATAAAAAGTGTACACCTAGAAATTTAAAACTAAGATAAATTTTCAAAATTAAGAATAACCACAACCTATTACATAAAATTCACTGGTTTCCTCTCATGTAGCACTTGATTTAACGTTGCGGCACGATGCAGCTTGGATTATTAATCATATAACTCAAGATATTCTAGGTCACGATTCGAATCTATACCAAAGTAGTGTTTCACTCTCTGCCCATTTACTACGAACATGGGTTCAGTATCATCCTTTAGTTTGACAACCCCATGTTGTGTTATTTTTACCACTTCGTAAGGATGAGTTCATTTAGTTTTATGTTTTTCGGGGAATAACCTCAATCTGGAGTTAAAGGCTAGTACCTTTTCTCCCGGACTGAAAGTGCGAGTAACAATGTTCTTGTCATGCCATCTTTAAGTGTTTTGTTTGTAGATCTTGCCATTCTCATAAGCACGGGGCCTAAACTCTTCAAGTTCAGGCAGTTGATATACTCTCTTTCTACCGGACAGCTCAGGTTCCAAGTTCAACCTCTTAATCTCCTATTAAGCTAGGTGTTCTAATTCAGCAAGAAGATTACATGCTTTTCCAAACACTACAACAAATTTGATTATCAGGGACAAATAATTTCGTCATTAATAAATCATATTTCGTCAATAACAATCTGGTGTGACGAAAAATAATTCGTCACTGAGTCGTCACTAAATCTGTGTCTCTAAAAGTATACAAAGCCGATTTAGTGCGCTAAAAATATTATATTAACTACATAAAGAAAAATCGATCCCAAATGCTTAAACATTTGTGATAAATTTATTTGTTGTAAAAGTATATTTATTTATAGTTAATAGTATGCTTTATCACTAAAAAGGTTATTACTACCGACAAAATTATATTGTCGCTAATTATTTTACTTCAATCAGTGAAGATATCAATTGTTACTAAAGTTATGTCTTTCGTAGTTAAACAAAACCAAATTTCATCACTAATGACTATATTTTATATACAAACAATTATTTTTTCTTAAATGTATATATGATAAAATTTATCATTATAAAAATGGGTTTTATATATATATATATATATATATATATATATATATATATATAATATATATATATATATTCAGTCTCAATTTTTCGAAGTGAAGACTGTGTACCATCAGACAAACTCTCTCTTATTGTTCATTTTTGTTTTATTTTATAGTTCATTCACTTCTTTCAAATTTAACTTTTGTAGAAACAACATATATATATGATTAATTTACCACCCACAATTCATTCAAATGTAGATTATATTTTAATTAAGCAATGTATTTTTAAAAAATCTTTGAGTATATTCAATTTGATTTTGTCATCTTATTTAATTAATCTTATAAATTTTAAAAATTATTCAGTACAATAATAAATTTATTTAAAAATTAAACTTTAATTTTATTTAAAAAATAAATAATTGGTTCAAGTTGAACATCAATATCAATAACTATAGTAGTGCATCATATTATATTTGAATTCCTCGTTAGTTTATTTCTTTTATTTGTGCTTCATTTTTTAGTTTATTTCAATTTCATACTGATGGGAAAATTTAATAGAAATTCATGTAATATATAGAACCTTTGCAAAATCTAAGTTTGTAAGTCGGTTGTTGTTGTGTTTAGTTTATTCTTTTTCGTTTGCTGTGGACCTGCCTTTAACACTTGTTTATATAAGGCAAGTCCAAATCGTCTACTTTTGCGGATAATTTTTTTCTGTTTCTGCTGTCTTCCTTTCCACTTCCTTCGTTCTGTGTAGCCTCCTCTCTGCTATTTTCAAGACGATTCTGCGCTGTTTTTAAGACGATTCGCCACTTTTTATTGTGTTTTTGAGATGATTCACCGCGTTTAAAGCCGATTCAGCACTATTTTTACATTACTTACGTAGTGTTATCTCTGTATATTTACTCTACGTATGTATGTGGAATTACTATTAAGCATGTGTATATTTATTGGCAGAAGCAAATAGATCAACTTAATCTATGTATTTTACCAATCACAAATCAATATACATGTACAAAAATTAGCACAAAGACTTGACAAGTTATTTTTTTATCGTGCTTATCAATGAAAGTGTATCAAATAAAAAAAAAGCGCTAAGCCAACAAATATTAGTGATCTTGTGGTAGAACCTTGCCCAATCACAATATTTATAATCCGGATTGTGTTTTTTAAATGATGCATTTAATAATTGCGTAATTTAAGAAAATTGATGTGTTGAACTTTTTCATTTTTACAAAATCGACCGAATTCATTGGTTTCAATATTTTCACTTGCCAATTAACGAATAGACTTTGTCTACTTCTTATGAAGCACTTATATTATTCTTATTGTAACTTGCCACTTGTAATTATGAATAATTGTAGCCAAAATAATTGTATTTAACTATGAATTTTTTCGTAGCAAATAGCTTAAGTATTCACTACAAGTTACCGCTATTTAACACCTTATATATTTTGTGACAATTTTTTTACAGTCACTAAATCATAGATTGATTAGAGACAATAAAATATTTGTCACCAATTATTTATTTTATTAATGACGAAATAAATTTCATAATTAAATATAAATTTTCATAGCTAAAATTTATAATATTTAACTACGAACTCTAATTTGTTGATATTCTAGCAACATATTTTTATAGATGAAATTTATTGTGTCCAAAATTTAATAAATTATAAGACAAAAATATTTGTCATGAATTAGATACATTATTACTAATGAAATGATTTGTCATGATAAATTTAAATTCATGACTAACACTACTTAATAAATGACAACAATTAGTTTTTTGGTGAAAACTTTAGTGGACAAAACTTTGCTACGGATTTTTTATGTTTCGTCACTAAAAGTATTTGTCTTATATATTTAAGCACGAAAAGTAATTTTGTCACTAAAAGTGAATAATTAGTGACGAACTTGATGTTGTGCTTTGTAATGAATTACATACACTATTAGAGACGAAATAATGTGTCATTGATAACTTTAAATTCGTGACTAACACTACTTACCAAAATGGCGCAAAATAATTTTTTGGTGGGAAACTGTAACGACCTGTTTAGTCGTTTGGAGCAGCAGATTTTATTTCTGGAAAACTGGCTGAGACGACGGACTGTCATGGGCACGACGGACCGTCGAGGGGGTCTCGTCTCAAAACACTTAGAAATTCTGAAATTGGGTACTGAAATCGACTCTCTGAACTTCGTAACGGAATGGCAGGACGGACCGTCGTGGGCACGACGGACCGTCACAGACTCTTCAAGTAAATTGAGTCTCTGAACTCTGTGACGGAGCAGCAGGACGGACCGTCGCAGGCACGACGGGCCGTCACAGGCTGCGTAATCCCAGTCTGGGTCGGATTTCTTTAAGTGATTTAAGGGACGTTTTGGACTATTCCTGCTTTAATTATAAATTTAGAGGGTTAATGTTAATAAGTCTAATTACTCGGGGGTTAAAAGAGGTAACCTTAAGTTAATTAGTGGGTTATTATTGCCATCTTTTATTCTTAATTATATGCTAATTAGGGTAAAAGAAAGAGGGTTTGAATAAGAAAAATAGATAGAACAAGAGAGAGAGAGAGAGGATCGATCGAACGAGAAGAAGAACTAAGCTTTGGGAATTGTTTGCTTGATCAAAATTTTTCGGTGGAGGTAGGTTATGGTTTTCATACTATTCGTAGTAAACTCTTAATAGCGAATGATATGTATTGATAGTATTGTAAAACCCTGCTATGTGCTTAATTGTATGCTTGCATGAATGTGATTATATAATTGTGATTATATAAGCATGATGAAGTTATTGAATCCCAAATCTTGCAAAACCCTAATCTCTTTGTTAATGATAATGCCTTGGTATGACAGAAGGCTTGATAAACTAAAGTAATGAGAATGATAATGCCTTGGTATAAGAGGAGGCTTGATGAACGAACTTAATGAGATTAGTGGATCGGAGTGTCACGTTCCGACACATAGAATTAAGGGATCGGCTGTCACGAACCGACACGTAGATTTAGGGGATCAGGTGTCACGAACCGACACGTAGATTTAGGGGATCGGGTGTCACGAACCGACACGTAGATTTAGCGGATCGGGTGTCACGAACCGACACGTAGAATTAGGGGATCGGAGTGTCACGTTCCGACACATAGTAGTAGGGGATCGGAGTGTCACGTACCGACACAAGAGGAATAGAGATTAATGAGGGAGCGGAGTGTCACGTACCGACACAAGAGGAATATGGATAATGAATCTTGAAAGATGCTAATATACTCAATCTAATGAACCTAATTCCCAAATGAGTATGGTATTGAGGCTTGAGTCCTCATGTGTGAACTTGGCGGTAATTATTAATGATAATAGTACTTGTTGTTGCTATATGTTGAGTATTATAGTTGATTTTATGATATTACTTGGTATATACTGTTTTCTATTTTGAGTTGGCCGATGATATCTACTCAGTACCCGTGTTTTGTACTGACCCCTACTTTTATGTTTTCTTATTGCTATTTGTGGAGTGCAGCAAACGTGCCGTCGTCTTCAACTCAACCGCAATTCTAGCCAGTCTTCGTCACACTGGATCTTCAGGGTGAGCTAATGCTTCTAGCTTGGACTGGATCTTCTTCCTCATGTCTTGATGCCTTGAAGTTCCGGCATGGACTAGCTTTTACTTGTTTTAGCTTCTTAGAATACTCTTAGTTTAGTAATTTGATCATAGATGTTCTTGTGGTGACGACTTCCAGATTTTGGGGAATAACAGATGTTGAATTTTAGAAGTTATTGAATTGGTTTTTATTTATGAGTTTAAGTCTTCCGCATTATTTTCTGTTGATGTTACAATGAAATGTTAAGGTTTAGATTGGTTGGTTCTCTCACGTAGGAGGGTAAGTGTGGGTGCCAGTCGCGGCTCGGTTTTGGGTCGTGACAAACTTGGTATCAGAGCATTAGGTTCGTTGGTCTCATCACACAAGAACGAGTCTAGTAGAGTCTTGAGGAACGATAGGGGGACGCCCTTACTTTTCTTTGAGAGGCTATAAGACTATAGGAAAATTCCATTCTTTCTTTCTTTCTTTCGTGCTATTACTTGATTCCAATTGGTATCTAGGTGATACAAATTGGTATCTGACCATCTTCACTCTTTTCGTAGATGGTTAGAACTAGAGCAATGACTGCACCAACACCAACACCGGCAAGACAAGAAACGTCTGAGCCAGCCACTGGGGCTGTGGCTCGAGGAAGCAGTGGTAAGAGGCCGTGGTAGAGGTCGTGGGAGGACGCCCTCTAGAGGGAGAGGACGAGTACCTAGCCCATCTGATGCTAGGGCGGTGGCTCCTTCACCGACTGAGGAAGTAGTAAGAGAGGGTGAGGAAGGGGAGAATGAACAAGTGCAAAATGAGGAATTGCCACCCCAACCTACCCCAGAGATGATCAATCAGGTTCTTGCTTATCTTAGCGGGTTATCTGATCAGGGTCAGGCACCTCCGGTGTTTTCTGCACCAACACCTCCGGTTTCAGAGGTACGACATGCCGCTGCTGGGGCTCCCCGCATGGATGCCTCATTGGAGATAGGCAGGTTTCCTCGTCTGACTACGGGGCCCATAATGACAAATGATCAGCATGAACTTTTCAGTAAGTTCTTAAAATTGAAACCTCCAGTCTTCAAGGGTGCTGAATCTGAGGATGCCTACGATTTTCTGCTTGATTGTCATGAGCTACTACACAAGATGGGTATAGTAGAACGGTTTGGTGTTGAGTTTGATGACTTACCAGTTTCAAGGGAACGCCAAAATGTGGTGGCGATCACATGTTGAGTGTCAGCTGAAAGAGGCAACACCTATGACTTGGGCATCATTCTCTAGCTTGTTTATGGAGAAGTACATCCCACAGACTTTGAGGGATAGGAAAAGAGATGAATTCTTAAGTCTAGAGCAAGGTAGGATGTCGGTTACTACATATGAGGCCAAGTTTCGTGCATTATCCAGATACGCCACCCAACTTTGTTTCAGTCCACAAGAGCGGATTCGTCGTTTTGTGAAGGGGTTAAGGTCAGAGTTGCGGATTTCAGCCTTACAGGTAGCGGCTACGGCAAAATCCTTCCAAGAAGTGGTAGATTTCGTGGTAGAGGTGGAAGGAGTGAAGCCAGATGAATTCACAATGGCATCGACATCAAAAAGGTTTCGAAAGGGAGGTGAGTTTAATGGTTCTTACTCTAGAGGACAGGGTTCCGGAGGTTACTCAGTTCGACCAATTCAGTCTTCACTACAAATTGTAGTTGAGGGTCCACCTCAGACCGGTCAACACTTCTCTGAGAGACCTATGGTTGACTCTAGAGAGTGTTATGGATGTGGAGAGACTGGACATATTAGGAGGAATTGTCCAAAACAGAGTTATAGACCCCCAATAGCTAGAGGTAGAGGTGGTCATGGTAGAGGCCGTTATTCTGGAGGACGTGGTGGTCGAGGTAATGGTGGTCACCAAAACGGCCGGGGTGATGGGCAAACTGGAGCCACTACATCACAACATGGTAGGGGCAACGGACAGACGAACGATAGGGCCCATTGTTACGCTTTCCCTGGGCGGTCTGAAGCGGAGGCATCTGATGCTGTCATCACAGGTAATCTTTTGGTTTGTGATTGCATGGCTTCTGTATTTTTTGATCCCGGATCCACATTTTCTTATGTATCTTCCTCATTTGCTAATGGTCTTAATTTACATTGTGAATTACTTGACATGCCTATTCGTGTTTCTACTCCGGTGGGTGAGTCTGTGATAGTTGAAAAAGTGTATAGGTCTTGTTTGGTGACTTTTGTGGGGAGTAACACTCATGTAGATTTGGTTATCTTAAAAATGATTGACTTTGATGTAATTCTGGGTATGACTAGGCTTTCTCCGAATTTTGCGATCCTGGATTGTAATGCTAAGACTGTGACGTTAGCCAAACCTGGGACAGATCCGTTAGTGTGGGAGGGTGACTACACTTCCAATCCGGTGCGTATCATATCCTTTCTTCGTACTAAGAAAATGGTTAGTAAAGGGTGTTTAGCTTTCTTGGCACATCTCAAGGATGACACTACCCAAGTACCTTCGATTGAGTCGGTTTCGGTAGTCCGTGAGTTTTTGGATGTGTTCCCTGCAGATCTTCCTGGTATGCCACCAGATAGGGATATTGACTTCTGTATTGATCTTGAACCGGGTACTCGCCCCATTTCTATACCCCCTTATAGAATGGCTCCCGCGGAGTTAAGAGAGTTAAAGGCCCAACTTCAAGAGTTGTTGAGCAAAGGCTTCATTAGACCAAGTGCATCTCCTTGGGGTGCTCCAGTTTTGTTTGTGAAGAAGAAGGATGGGAGTTTTCGGATGTGCATAGACTACCGGCAGTTGAACAAGGTAACTATTAAGAACAAGTATCCTCTTCCTCGCATTGATGACTTGTTCGATCAGTTACAAGGTGCGTGTGTCTTCTTTAAGATTGACTTGAGATCCGGTTATCATCAATTGAAAATACGGGCAACGGATGTGCCAAAGACTGCTTGTAGAACCAGGTATGGGCATTACGAATTTGTAGTGATGTCTTTTGGTCTTACGAATGCCCCTGCTGCGTTCATGAGCTTGATGAACGGGATTTTTAAGCCATATTTGGATCTCTTTGTGATCTTATTTATTGATGATATACTGATATACTCTAAAAGTAAGAATGAACATGAGGAGCATTTGAGAATTGTATTGGAAATGTTGAGGGAGAAAAAGCTTTATGCCAAGTTCTGTAAGTGTGAGTTTTGGCTAGATGCAGTGTCCTTTTTGGGGCACGTGGTTTCTAAGGATGGAGTGATGGTGGATCCTTCTAAGATTGAGACAGTGAAGAATTGGGTAAGACCTACTAATGTGTCAGAAATAAGGAGCTTTGTTGGGTTAGCTAGCTACTACCGCCGATTCGTCAAGGGATTCTCTTCTATTGCTTCCCAATGACGAACTTGACTAAGAAGAATGTTCCATTTGTATGGTCGGACGAATGTGAGGAAAGCTTTCGGAAGCTCAAGACCTTGTTGACTACTGCACCAATTCTTACCTTGCCAGTGGAAGGTAAGAACTTCATTGTCTATTGTGATGCATCCTATTGGGTTTGGGTGCAGTGCTAATGCAAGAGAAGAGTGTAATTGCTTATGCTTCGAGGCAATTAAAAGTGCATGAACGTAACTATCCGACCCATGATTTGGAATTGGCTGCGGTAGTGTTTGCATTAAAGCAATGGAGACACTATCTATATGGGGTTAAGTGTGAAGTATACACGGATCATCGTAGCCTACAGTATGTCTTTACTCGGAAAGATTTGAACTTGAGACAGAGGAGATGGATGGAACTACTGAAGGACTACGACATCACTATTTTGTATCATCCGGGGAAGGCGATGTTGTGGCAGATGCTTTAAGTAGAAAGGCGGGAAGCATGGGAAGTCTAGCTCACTTGCAAGCTTCTAGAAGCCCATTGGCTAGAGAGGTTCAGATTCTGGCTAATGACCTTATTATGTTACAAGTAAATGAGAAGGGAGGATTGTTAGCTTGTGTGGAGGCAAGATCTTCCTTCCTTGACAAGATTAAGGAAAGCAGTTTAGATGAGAAATTGATCCGGATCCGAGATAAAGTGTTGCAAGGAGAGGCTAAAGAAGCAACAATCGATGAGGAAGGTGTTTTGAGGATTAAGGGAAGGGTATGTGTACCCGCGTCGATGATTTGATCACACTATTCTGACAGAGGCTCATAGTTCAAGGTATTCGATACATCCGGGCCCACCAAGATGTACCGTGACCTAAAGCAACACTTTTGGTGGAGTAGAATGAAGCTTGATATTGTTGATTTTATTGCCAAATGTCCAAACTGTCAACAAGTAAAGTATGAACACCAGAGGCCCGGAGGAACACTTCAGAGAATGCCCATTCCTTAATGGAAGTGGGAGAGAATTGCAATGGATTTGTGGTTGGTCTTCCAAAGACAATGGGTAAGTATGACTCTATTTGGGTGATTGTTGATAGGTTAACTAAGTCTGCTCATTTCATTCCGGTCAAGGTGACTTACAATGCAGAGAAGTTAGCCAAAATTTACATCTCGGAAATCATTCGATTGCATTGGGTTCCACTCTCCATCATATCAGATAGAGGTACACAGTTTACTTCTAAGTTTTGGAAAACATTGCATGCGGAATCGGGTACTAGGTTGGACCTTAGTACTGCATTTCACCCTCAGACCGATGGTCAGTCAGAGCGAATGATTCAAGTGTTGGAGGATATGCTTCGTGCATGTGTGATAAAATTTGGTGGTCATTGGGATAACTTCTTACCCTTAGCAGAATTTTCGTACAACAATAGCTATCACTCAAGTATTGACATGGCCCCATTTGAAGCATTGTATGGTAGGAGATGTAGGTCTCCCATTGGTTGGTTTGATGCATTTGAGGTTAGACCTTGGGGTACTGACATTTTGAGGGATTCATTAGAGAAAGTGAAATCTATTCAAGAAAAGCTTTTAGCGGCGCAAAGTAGGCAAAAGGAATATGCAGATCGAAAGGTTAGAGACTTGGAGTTTTTGGAGGGTGAGCAAGTCTTGCTGAAGGTTTCGCCCATCAAAGGGGTGATGCGGTTTGGTAAAAGAGGTAAACTAAGCCCAAGGTATATTGGTACCTTTGAAGTACTAAAACGAGTAGGGGAGGTGGCTTATGAGTTAGCCTTGCCTCCAGGTCTGTCCGGAGTGCATCCGGTATTTCATGTGTCTATGTTGAAAAGATACCATGGGGATGGAAACTACATCATTCGTTGGGATTCAGTCCTGCTTGATGAAAATTTGTCTTATGAGGAGGAGACTGTTGCTATTTTAGATAGAGAAGTCCGCAAGTTGAGGTCGAGGGAGATTGCATCCATCAAAGTTCAATGGAAGAATCGACCGGTTGAAGAAGCCACTTGGGAGAAAGAGGCTGATATGCAAGAAAGATACCCACACCTGTTTACAGATTCAGGTACTCCTTCTCGCCCTTTTTTTTCTTCTTGTGATCGTTCGAGGATGAACGATAAGTAAATTGGTATCTATTGTAATGACCTGTTTAGTCGTTTCGAGCAGCAAATTTTATTTCTGGAACACTGGCTGAGACGACGGACCCCACGACGGACCGTCATGGGCACGACAGACCGTCGAGGGGGTCTCATCTCAAAACACTTAGAAATTCTGAAATTGGGTACTGAAATCGACTCTCTGAACTTCGTAACGGAATGGTAGGACGGACCGTCGTGGGCACGACGGACCGTCACAGATTCTTCAAAGAAATTGAGTCTCTGAACTCTGTGACGGAGCAGCAGGACGGACCGTCGCAGGCACGACGGGCCGTCACAGGCTGCGTAATTCCAGTCTGGGTCAGATTTCTTTAAGTGATTTAAGGGACGTTTTGGACTATTCCTGCTTTAATTATAAAGTTAGAGGGTTAATTTTAATAAGTCTAATTACTTATTGGTTAAAAAAGAGGTAACCTTAAGTTAATTCGTGGGTTATTATTGCCATCTTTTATTCTTAATTATATGCTAATTAGGGTAAAAGAAAGAGGGTTTGAATAAGAAAAATAGAAAGAACAAGAGAGAGAGAGAGAGAGGATCGATCGAACGAGAAGAAGAACAAAGCTTTGGGAATTGCTTGCTTGATCAAAATTCTTCGGTGGAGGTAGGTTATGGTTTTCATACTATTCGTAGTAAACTCTTAATAGCGAATGATATGTATTGATAGTATTGTAAAATCCTGCTATGTGCTTAATTCTATGCTTGCATGAATGTGATTATATAATTGTGATTATATAAGCATGATGAAGTTATTGAATCCCAAAACTTGCAAAACCCTAATCTCTTTGTTAATGATAATGCCTTGGTATGAGAGAAGGCTTGATAAACTAAAGTAATGAGAATGATAATGCCTTGGTAAAAGAGGAGGCTTGATGAACGAACTTAATGAGATTAGTGGATCGGAGTGTCACGTTCCGACACATAGAATTAAGGGATCGGGTGTCACGAACCGAAACGTAGATTTAGGGGATCGGGTGTCACGAATCGACACGTAGATTTAGGGGATCGGATGTCACGAACTGACACGTAGATTTAGGAGATCGGGTGTCACGAACCGACACGTAGAATTAGGGGATCAGAGTGTCACGTTCCGACACATAGCAGTAGGGGATTGTAGTGTCACGTACCGACACAAGAGGAATAGAGATTAATGAGGGAGCGGAGTGTCACGTACCGACACAAGAGGAATATGGATAATGAATCTTGAAAGATGCTAATATACTCAATCTGATGAACCTAATTCCCAAATGAGTATGGTATTGAGGCTTGAGTCCTCATGTGTGAACTTGGCGGTAATTATTAATGATTATAGTACTTGTTGTTTCTATATGTTGAGTATCATAGTTGATTTTATGATATTACTTGGTATATACAGTTTTCTATTTTGAGTTGGCCGATGATATCTACTCAGTACCCGTGTTTTGTACTGACCCCTACCTTTATGTTTTCTTCTTGCTATTTGTGGAGTGCAGCAAACGTGCCGTCGTCTTCAACTCAACCGCAATTCTAGCCAGTCTTCGTCACACCGGATCTTCAGGGTGAGCTAATGCTTCTAGCTTGGACTGGATCTTCTTCCTCATGTCTTGATGCCTTGAAGTTCCGGCATGGACTAGCTTTTACTTGTTTTAGCTTCTTAGAATACTCTTAGTTTAGTAATTTGATCATAGATGTTCTTGTGGTGATGACTTCCAGATTTTGGGGAATAATAGATGTTGAATTTTAGAAGTTATTGAATTGGTTTTTATTTATGAGTTTAAGTCTTCCGCATTATTTTCTGTTGATATTACATTGAAATGTTAAGGTTTAGATTGGTTGGTTCGCTCACATAGGAGGGTAAGTGTGGGTGCCAGTCGCGGCTCGGTTTTGGGTCGTGACAGAAACTTTAGTGGACAATAATTTTCTACGTGTTCTTCTGTTTCATCACTAGAAGTATGTGTCTCATATATTTAAGCACTAAAGGTAAATTTTGTCAGTAAAGATGAATAATTAGTGATGAATTTGATACGTAGCTAATAATTTCGTAGGTATGTATCATATTTTGTGTAGTGAAATACTATGTTATAGGGAGTAGTCCCTATGGGTGTCTTATACACGGATATATATGCCCACATTGCATAATCAGGCTTCTCAGACCAATCTTTCCGATGCGCATTCACTGCTTTCTATGAAAATTGCTTCACTTGTTTATTTGAAACTTCCACTTGGCCACTCATTTGAGGATGATAAGCAATACTAACCTTATGAAGAATACCATACATAGCAAGAAGGTTCTTAACAAGATGGTTAATGAAAGGAAGAGTTCTTCCACTTGGCCACTCATCAGTTATGATTTCCCTTGGAGTGCCAAAGCTAGTAAAGATGTTCGTCTTTATGAACTGGATCACCGGCGTTGAGTCATTGGAAGGAAGAGTGACAGGCTACACCCATTTACTCACATAATCCACAACCACAAAAATGCATTCCTTTCCACTAGATGGTGGTAAGGGACCCATGAAATCAATACCTCACACATTATAGATTTTCACCTCCAAAATGTTGTTCAGTGGCATCTCATGTCTTCTTGAGATCGTACCCAACCTTTGGTATTTGTCACAACCCTTCATAAAAGCAATATAATCTTTAAATAGCGAGGGCCAAAAGAAACAAGATTGTAGTGACTTATGAGAAGTACTCTCCCCTCCATGGTGACCTCTATATGGGATAGCATGACTACTCTTGATCACTTTGTGAACCTCAGACTCCGGAATGCACCTTCTCACTACCCGGTATACACATTACTTTAACAGAAATGGTTCATCCCAGATATAAAACTTGGCATCATAATTGAGCTTTTTGTTTTGTTGGGTGGTTTCACATGGAGGATACTGTCCACTCACTATCAAGTTCACAATATCTGCATACCATGAAACTTGAGAGATATCTAACCTAGATAAGTGATCAGCAATCTGATTTTCAATACCTTTCTATCTTTGATATCAAGGTCAAATTCTTAAATAAGCAATATCGAACAAATCAACCTTGGTTTTGCATCCTTCTTGTTGAATAGATACCTAATATCTGCATGGTCAGTAAAATCAATAACTTTAGTACCTACTAAATACAATCTGAACATGTTCGCGAACACTAGATCTAGCGTCTCCTTTTCAATCACTGTGTAATTAGCTAGTGTAGGCTCAAGGGTCTTGCTTTCGTAATAGATCGTGTGGAACACTTTATTCTTTCTCTACCGCACCCACTACTACATCGCTCGCATCATACAAGAGAGAAATTAAGATAGAAGCCTCGATTAAGTTCTTCTTCAACATCTCAAAAGCTCTCACAGAAATTGCATAAACGTAAAACTTCACCTCCTTCTCCAAAATAATGCACATAGGTCTTACAATCTTGGAAAAATCCTTGATGCGCCGGTAGAAACCTGCATGACCAAAAAACCTATGCACGCATTTACTGAAATTGGAGGAAGTAATTTCCCATTAACTTCTACCTTAGGCTTATCAACCTCCAAGACAGATTTATACATCTTCTGTCCCATCACTATCCCCTCTCTTACAAAATAATGTCACTTTTCCCAGCTAAAACTAGGCTAGTGTCTTCGCATCTAGGGAGTACTTTATAAAGATTCCGAAGACATACCCTAAAATACTTCCCAAATATTGAGAAATCATCCACGAACATCTCTAGAAATACCTCCACCATATCATGAAAAATGGGCATCATACACTTTTGAAAAGTCGTCTGCGCATTGCAAAGTTTGAATATCATGTGTTTGAAAGCATATGTGCCATAAGGACAAGTGAACATAGTCTTTTCCTAATCCTAGGGTGAAATCAAGATCTGGTTGTGATCGCAATATCCATGTAAGAAACAATAGTACTCTTTTCCTGCTAGACGGTTAAGCATTTGATCAACGAAGGGAACGGGGTAGTGAACTTTCCAAGTAGCATCATTTTGTTTCTGATAATCCATACAAATTCTCCACCCGGTCACTATTCTAGTAGGAATTAACTAAATATTTTTGTTCCTTATACCACTGTCATACCTCCCTACTTGGGAACACATTGTACCAGACTTTCCCACACTTACTATTAGATATTGGGTAAATAATTCAAGCATCTAACCACTTTAGTACCTCCTTTCGCATCACAACTTTCAACACATGATTTAGTCGAGTTGATGTTGTGCACTTGGTTAGTGATCTTCCTCCATGTAAATTATGTGCATACATAATGCCAAACTAATCCCATAAATGTTAGCAATATACTATCCAATCACCTTTTTTCTCTGTTTTAGGATCCTTAATGTTGCTTCAACCTGTATTGCAAACAACTCTACAGATTGTATAACAGACAAAGTTTCATTGGTACCCTAAAAATGCATACTTGAGATGAGCCAAGAGTGTTTTCAGTTCCAACTTTGGGGCTTCCTCAATGGAGATTTTGGGTGGTGTCCCTAACTCACGCTCTCATGGTTCAACTCTCAGCTTGTGAGGATTCACAAGTGCCAGACTTATACATGTTTATATTTCTTGGGCCTCTTTGACTTCATTTTTCTTATGACCTACTAACACTCTTTCTAAGGGGTCTTTGGGCACAACTAATAATGACTCTACTATACGATCAACCACTGTAATCGCAGACAATTCTTCATATAAAGAAAGAAATTTTAGAGTGTGGTAAACATCAAATACCTCTACCTTATCATGTGCCATTATGGTCAATTGTCCAGCTGCTACATCAATTAATTCCCTACCCGTGGCCAAGATAGGACGTCCCAGAATGAATGAAACTTCAAGATTAAGTTCAAAGTCTAAGACCATAAAATCTACTGGAAAAATCAATGAACCTACTTTCACTACCATATCTTCTCCCACCCTTATATGGCCTAACAATGGATCTATCACAAGTTGATGAATAACAATGGTTCTTTTTGGACTGCTTAACCATGCTTTAGATACAAATATAAGGGAATTAAATTTATACTCGCCCCAAATCACACAACACCCGGGCATGAATACTTTACCCAATTATAATCAACACAATAAAACTACCCAGATCTTTTAAATTTTTGGGCAATCTATTTTGGATCCTTGAGTTTCACTCCTCAGTAAGTGCTATAGTTTCTTACTTTGTGAGTTCTCCTCTTGATAGCCACACTGTCTTTCATGTCTTTATCCTACTTCGGGATACCTTGAAAAATGTCAACCAAAGGTAGATTAATGTGAACTTATTTAATGAGAGACATAAATTTACCAAATCATTCATCTTCATTCTACTTTTTTAGCCTTTGTGGAAAAGGGGGTGATGATTTATTTTGAGGAGAGGGTAACTCAACATTGGATCTTTTTACCAGCTCTTTCATTTTTTTCTTTGGTTCTTACCTCATCATATCTCTTCGTTGGAGCTAGTTCATATAATGTAGCCCGTTTCTAGTACTAGCAGCATGTAGTTGCTTTGGTTGGGCTCAGTATCACTCGGCAGCCCACCTTGGGGATGCAAGTTCAAAGAATTATCCACTTGCGCAACTTGTTTCTATACACTCAATTAGGACATTTGGATGTTTTTGATGTTCTCATCCTTCTTATCTATTCTAGCACTTAACTTGGTCCCCATTTTAGACATGTGCTTTTGGAATATCTCTTCATTGGTCATCCCCCTCTTTTGGTGTGCTAATAGTTACACTTTGGTTAGGATTTTTGTATTGTTGCCCAGCCCCTTGGTATGGTATTGTTTCACCCCCTGTGCATGGTTTTGGTTTTTATTTCCACCACATAAGAAGTAAGGGTGCTTCTTCCAACTAGGGTTGTAACTTTTACCATAATTTTGTTTACCTTGGCCTTTTATGCATTACCCACATAATTCAAATATCCGGGCTTTTCTCACAACAGTTTCATGGGTTCCAACTACCACAACCTCACTCCAATGGGCTGCCTCTTGTACCACGTTTGTTGATGCCTGATTTAAAGCCAATTGTTTTAACTGTAAGGCCATGTTATGTAGAACTCCATCTATTTTGGCATTTATGGCAATGTCTTGGTCTACATCTAAGATCCCTACAACCTTTTGGGTTGTGGTTTCAAACATTCCCCTCATACCCTTGGTTCCCTTCAGAAATTTTATCAAGTAAATCGAAGAACTCTTCACTTGTTATAGCTAAAGCGTGTCAACCCGCTGACTATTAAGAATAGCCTTGGCATTATAATCTAAACCCTGAAAGAAGCGTAAGCTAGTACCTCATTTTCTTTCATGTGGTGTGGACAACCATTCAACATTTGTTTGAAGCGCGCCCATGTTTGGTACATGTCCTCTCCTAAGTTTTGAACAAAGTTTATTATCTCACCCCTCAATTTGACAGTTTTCTTAGATGGGAAGATTCGACTATGTAATTTCTTTTCTAGATCATACCGAGTAGTGATGGAATTTAGTGATTTAGAATCTAATCAATGCCTTGTAGCTCCTAATAATGATTATGGGGACAAGGTTAGTATCACATTGTCCGTTGCGACATCAAGTGGGATGTAAGTAACAGTAATATTCATAAAGTTCCTAAGATGGACTTGACGTTCCTCATTGGAAAGACTAGTGAATTGCCCATTTGAAAGGAGTATTTGCACCATACTTTGTTTTGGTTCAAATCTACCCCGATGGAGGTTTTCTAATACTAGATGCCCAATTGGAAGAGAGTGGGACTGCAACATCTCGCACTGGTCTAGCTGGGATGATAGGGATATCAGGGGGTACTTTTTGGTTATTAAAGTTCCGTCCGACATTTTTGTTCCTTGGATCATTCACATTTTCTGGGTTATCAAGGTTTTCCGAATTATCATTATCATGGTTTCCAGAGGACCTAACCCTAATTTTCATGTCTTGCCTGGTTTTCCATTTTCCTGTGCTCGCGTATGACTCTTTCATGTTCATTGTAAGGTTCGACAAGATCTCTTTTGCGATCCGAACTTCAAATTTAAATGTCTGCAATAAACAAGCTAAGATCAAGTAATTAATACCTGAATATTCTAATTGTACACTTAAGAAGATTGAATATAAATCAATTTTTAAGTCCCCAGAAGCGGCACCAAAAACTTGTTGCTCCCCAAATATACGCAAGTGTAGGTGACACACAATAATATAGATTCTTTAAGAAACGAGTTATCGTTCCCAAGGAACTTATGATCATTTTATATTTAGCACTTAATTGTACAACTAAAAATAAAATTAGCTATTTCAAGATGATTGATTGTTAATTATACTAATTATAATTAGCTAAATGTGAACGACTTTAAGATGACGTTTCAAGCAAGAAAAAGACAATTCCAAGGCTGCAGCATGCATCGAATCTCATGTATCATATTATTTACTTAGAACTAATTTTAGTTGTCAAGTTACCGATTTACAAGGTTACTTTTATAATTCGGGTTAACACCTCTAGTTGCCTACCTATTTTGCTATCTAACTTAAACATTGAGTGAGAATAAATAAACTAGACGAGCATTCATATTTCAGCTTGTTTCATAACCAAGTGAGTTGTTCGTCTGGGCGTCACTCCTGAACACAAATTACCTCAATTTAATGGTCGATCAAACTTTCTATATTCTATGGTCTATCTAACCTCTCCTCTCCTGACTTAAGATTAGACATTCAATTTATCTTATGGTGATTAAGCATAAAATAGTAAAACAAGAATATAAAAGTAACTTGTATTGACAACTGAAAATCAATTCATAGACCAATAATATTCAACATTCGATTCATAGCTACAACCCAGAACTAGGGAGATTAGCCACTCATTCTATTAGAAAATCAAAAAATACAATTGTTTATGCGATTTTCGAAGAATAAAAGAGTTAGAAGATCATAAACTATTTTAAACTTGAATTCCTGCTCTTGCACACCATTTCAAAAAGTCAAAACCTTACAATGGAGTCCTAAGGGATTATTTATAATAGTTAGAAACAAAAGGGTTGAAATCTACTTCAACTAGAGGTTCTTTTTTTTTCTTCAAATTTTTGTGAAAAATTCTGCACAAGGCTGGGGCATCTCGTTAGGAAAGCTAGTGCGCCATGCTGCCAGTGCGCCTAAATGCCACCGCAGTCCAAAGGGCCTGGCACATCGCTCCTAGGATGCTCCACTGATGTTGGGCCACCGCGCCAGCCTTAGCTCCTGACATCAATTTTCATCTTTAACTTCTTTTCCTTCTTTAAATTGCTGACTTCCGTTGGTAACTTGAGAAATCACTAATCATATATATTAGTAAGAAATCATCGTAATTACAAGCCGAAACATGCTATCTAGATTAGTGAATGTCCTAAAACTTATGTTAAAGATGAGTATTATGTAGTAAGTGGACATATAAATATCCCAAGATCAATGGGTCTTGATGAATGTTGTTACAAATGATTGAATTATTATTTTTTATGAATGAATTGATAGGATTAGATTTTGTAAGGATGAATATACATGTACCCATGTCTAATCCATCTCTAGAAAGATGAAATTTATATAAAGAGGTTTATGCCATGGAAGGAGAATCATAAATTTAGATGCATTCTTATAGAATTCATTAGATACGTTAGAATGATGTATGATTAGAATTATCTTGACATTGAGGCATGTATGATGAAGTATGAATAGAATGGCTTTGACAATAAGACTATGTATGAATTGTTGATTTAAATAGGGTTGTTCTGGAAGATATTATTCCCACGTGATTTCAATTAAGAATATATAAATGCAAAAGGTTTTCTTACATAAAATTATTCTAGGTTAAAGTCTTGCTCATCTAAAATGAACAGAAGAATTTGTGAGTTATTTTAACAAGACCATTTTATGGTAGCTTGAATCGGTAACATGATGCATCGTAATGAATAGCTTGATTTGGTAAGACAAGTCCATTTCATGGTAGTTTGAATTGGTAGGATGATGCCTCTTCTTGGATAGCTTGACTTTGTAAGAGAATACCATTTCAAGGATATCTTGACTTGGTAAGACAAGACCATTTCATGGATAGCTTGACTTTGTAAGGCCATACCATTTCATGGATATCTTGGATTTGTGAAATGATACCTTCCCTGAATAGCTTCAATTGTCATTAAGATGTTCTCTTCCATGGATAATGATTTAGATTGGATTGGTATGATTATTTTCTCTTCCATGGATAGTAAAAATAACTAAGAATTGATGAATTCTCACATTAAGTTAAACATAGTATGATTAAACAAGGTTATTTCAAGGAAGTATCGTAAGTATGTTTTAAGATGATATTCAGTTGTGTTGATCATGGGCTATGACTTATTTTTATAACTATTATTATTATAATGTTGATGGTTATGCAAGCTATCATATTTAGTACACTTTTGTACTAATGCATACTCTTGCCTTTATTATTTATTACCAAAATGTAGGGTCCAGTTATATAGATCAAGTAGCTCCTTCTCATCTTTGGTTAACCCTTAGGCCGAAAATGTAACATATGCTGAGTTTAGGACGACTTTTAAAGTGTTGGCTCAAGACATGACGGCACAAATATGGGTATGATGGCGTTGCTCAGATTTTTTCAACTAATGGAAGGAAATGAGACACGACAAAGCGGGCCCCATAGACTGGGAAAGGTTCAAATATGCTTTTCTTGATAGGTCCTTTCCTCTTGAGATGAGGGAGGAAAAAATTTCTTGATTTTATTAACCTTCGACAAGGGAACATGAGTGTGAAGGAATATCCATTGAGGTTCACATAGTTTTCAAAATATGCTCCCTCTATTGTTGTAGACGCCAGGGATAAGATGAGTATGTTTGTTCCCGTAGTGTCTTACTTGGTAGTGAAAGAATATCAAACTACTATATTTTTCCATGGAAATTTATCCTTTTACATAGAATGCACACCATATTGAACATGAAAAGCTTAGGGAGAAGTCTAGAGAAACAAAGAAAGCAAGAACGGATGTGCTACGACCCTAAAATGAAATAGGTCAAACCAGATGTATTCATGTGTTACATAAGTTAATAATGAGTTAAAGTAATGTATTTTCGCATTTGAAGTCATTTGTTGACTAGCCTTGTGTGCGCGACTAGTGTGTCCTTGTATTTTGTAAGTGTTTTTATGTGTTGCATGAAGTAGAATACTTGTAAAAAGACTTTATATAGGTATAATGAAGTATATAGGGTCGAAAATTCAAGGTACAACCCTCCAAGGATCGCCCAAGGGGTCCATGAAGGGACGCCACCTTTGGCCAAGCAAGCTGCCAAAAGGCAACAAACAATTGCACTAGCAGGGAACCAGTCCGCTTCTTGGACTTGGTGAACCCAAGGCCAAAATCTTGGTATGCGATGTGGACGTCACTCGGACTCCCCTATCTCGAAATTTATTTTCAAAAATCATGCAAGAGCAGATCCGCGCCGCGAACTTGTTTCCGGATGATAATTCCAATAATTTAAGTGAAGTTTGACTTGTCAAAAATGGTCCAATTGATGTAGGGATGTTTTGGGTGTTTGGGGGGTATTTTAAATTCTGAATACTTCATTATAAACTCATTCCTCCATCATAAACCACAAGCCCTCAATTAGAAGTCAAAATTATCCAAAACCCTAAAAAGATCTTCTATTAAAAAACCCTCTCAAGTCTCCGTTGAAGGTCAAGGTCTTGGTGCTTGGGATATGGATGAAAAAGTATTTATACTTCACTTCTCTGGTTATATTCATTTTAAGGTATGATATTTCATCCTTGAAACTTCTTTCATTCAAGGACCCATTTCAAAGAGATTTCGAAAAGGGTTTCAAACTCCAACTTCTTCTATCTTTGAATCTAAGCATGGGTATTTGAATGAAAATGTTTTAATTGATTAAATATGTTATTTTAAATGTTATTTGATTATTTTTAGTTCAAAACCCCAATGAACCCATTCTTATGCATATTTTCAACTTTTAGCTTATGAAATGGGTTTAATGAGCATAATTATATAATGTTAGAACTATGGTTTCTTCATGGTTATATGGTGATTAAATATTGACTTAAATGTTATTTTTGATGAATTATTGGAGATATTTAGGAAAGGTGGTGAAAGTTTTGATTAATGGTAAGTCAGTTATACTGTTTAGTTCTTATTACAAAACAATCTTGAGTGGTATGGTCCACCTTTGGTGGCGGTGTGTATGTGAAGTTTATGGATATATGTACGAATGTGTATATTGGGATTATGGCCTTGAAGGAATAGATAGTTGAAGTGAAATGATGATTATGATGTTTATGCGTGATATGTTTTAGGAGATTGAAATATGTATCTTGGTGATTTACATCTAAATGAAGTTTATGAATAAGTTGTGTGAAGCATGCTAGTGTATGAATAATTAGGAATGAAGGTATGAACATGTTTAGAAGTCAAGCTATGAATGTGGTGATTATGTGAAGGGTGTGCTCACATGTACACACACTGTGAATGAAATAATGAAGCTACGAATGAACGAATGAAGTTAATGAATTAAATGAGGTATTTGTTGGGTAGACACTCTTCGTGAGTGTAGCTGAAGTGTCTAGTCCATCCCTACTATTACTATGAAAAGGGGAATTTTTGGGTGAACACTCTGCGTGACTTGAGATGAAGTGTTTAGTAGCAACCTTACTATTCCCAAGAGCTTTGTTAGATAGGTTGGAGGTTGAATACCGTTCGTGAGTTGAGATGTGGTGTTCAAAAGTAACCTCTAAGGATAAGTGCCCTTCGTGAGTTGAGATGTGGTGCTAAGTAGTTATTCCTTCACCTATAAGTAAATGAATACTTAAGACTCCGTGGGGGGAGTTATTCTTCGCACTGAGAGGATTCGAAGATAGGGTAGGTACATTTTGTTAGTAGAGATGTTGTATCCAATGTACATCTTGAGATGAGATCTCGTTGTTAGTAGAGAATGGGTTACTTAGCAGGAATATCCATATCCCTTAACTATGCGCCCGCATAGGTTGAGCTTTTGATAACCCCATGTAAAGGCTCAAAAATGAACCTACCTTAGATAAGTAGGGATCCCTATTCTGGTAGGGGTTAATATTGGGATTCTATGTCTAGCTCTCATGGTTTGTGTCAGTTAAAGCTAGCCCCACAAATGAATGTTATGAACTAAATCTTCTTAAGAGTGTATTACTTAGGATAGGTAGTGTTATGGGACACTATATATCCATTGCACAAGTAGACATTCAATGGAAGTCTTGGTATGTCGTTATATACAGATGTATGAATAGGTCATTATATGATGAAATGAAGCACGATGACTATATGTCTAAGGTTAATGAAGTAATGTGAATTTATGTCTAATGTTTATGAAGTATGTTGATTCTATGTCTATGTTCATGAAGTATGAGAGTTTTATGTCAAAAATTGATGAAACTTATATTAATGAAGTTATGTATGTAATGTTCCTAGTCTAGGATAATTCTTAACAAGATCTAAGTGAAAGTAGTAGTGTGGGATGCTACTTTCACATTGCACTAAGTGTAACTCGGGGGTTGTTTTGGAGTATGGCTTTATGTGAAGTTCCTAAATGTAAGTATGTTCCTCTAGTTTCTTTGATGTTGAGTGTGGCTTGTTACCCATGTGAAGTAAGCTTATCGTCGGTAGTCTTGAGGATCACTTAGATTTGTATTGAAGGGATTGTATGGGCGGTATCTTTATATCTTACCTTAGTGAGTCTTAGGAGAATTTCCGGTTAGGGAAACTTCAAGGCAAATGAGTTCACTGTAAATTGTAATGGAAATAATTCATGATATACCGTGGTTTCACGGTATTTTTAAAGCTTTTTCCTTAAGTTTAGTGTGTGTCCAAAAGCCTTTTGTATTGATTTTTAAGTAAGTTTCTCTTTATTTGCAGGTAATCTGTCTAAAGATGAACGCGAAAGTTTTTGAGCAAGAAATGCAGAAAAAGTTACCACCTACGGGGCCAGTGATGGTTCGTCGAGATTGTGACGGCCCGTAGGTGGCATCGTAGTGAAGCTGCTGAAGGAATATGGGGAAGTCTAACCTAAGTGTGAGATTACGAAGTTCATGACGGACCGTGATAGCCACGAAAGTCCGTCATGCTGGTTTGTCGTGATAATCAAAGAGTAGTCCCAGTACCTAAATTCCAAAAAGCTTAAGTGTTATGGAACGGAGACCCTCGATGGACCGTCGTGCTTGGAACAATCCGTCATACCTGTTCAGCGAGGGTAATGAAGAAAGCAACAGAAGGATTTGTAAAGTATAGGATGACGAAGGCCATGACGGCCCATCGTGACCACAACGGCCCGTCATGAGGGCCGTCGACTCGGATGCGTTTTGACATATTTTCAGCAATTAGAGTCCTTCTTTTATTAGGTTTTTCTTTTTCTTTTTTGTAATTAGTTGGAAAACCTCGTTTTTGAGGTTAGACTCTCTTATAGTTAGACTCTTTTATGTTAGACTTTTTATGTTAGTAGACTCTTTTATTTTAGACTTTTTTTTTATGTTAGTAGACTCTTTGATATTAGACTTTTTGATTGTTAGACTTTTGGGAGAATCTTTAGTTTTCTTGTTCAAGTATTAAAGGATTAATTTCAGTAATTGATACACTTTTTGTTGAATAGATTGTTGGTGCCTTTGCGGATTAATTAAGTGAATTTCTTGATTTTATTCTTTCTCATTAAAGTAAGTGCATGAATTCTTATATTACACATATAAATATTGTGATTATGACTATGGGTAGCTAAACTCCATAAATAGTGTTGTGGGAACCATGGGTGAATAATGAGGTAAAATCTAACCCAAATAACAATTCTAGAATAGTGTCTTGCATGTATTAATAATTCTTTCGTTTAGAAGTCTTTTTAACAAATTCTACGTTAGAACTATCCTTAATGCTACTTACCGGACCAAGGAGGTAGATAATAGGAAGAATTATCAACATAGATTTAGTGTATACTATCTAATAGGCTAGTGTCGATTGGTACGACGTAATAACTTAGTCAAATATCGAATACAATGCTTAATATGAGGTAAAGGTAAGGGTTAGTATAGAAACACACATAGCCGAACGAAGGTGCGGAGTGAAATTTTCTAGATGCGGGACAATATATTTAGAAATACATAACTTATCACTTTTCATGCAAGATACTAGGAAAGAATTGTTTTAGTTAGAATTATCAAGTTAGGAACCTGTGGAGAACACTTAAACCCTAGTTACTTTTATTAATTGATTAAGCTCCAAGATTTGAACCTGTTAGTTTTTTACTTTAATTTAGCTAATTATTTTCATTAATTTAGATATAGAAACCACCCTTTATTGTATTTTGTTTTGTAAGGAAATAATTGACTAAATAATACTAATAATATATTAAAGTTAAGTCTGAACTATTTTCCTCGTGGGAACGATCCCAACCTCATTAGTTGGGTTCTTTACTAGATACGACCGCTTTACTTCTTATTTGAGAAGTAAGTTTGAATGTATCAATTTTGGCGCTGCTGCCAGGGAAAGTAGCTTTTAGATTAACTTAAACTTATCACTAAAGTTTAGTCAATATTTTCTTGATTTTACTTTTCTATTGTTTTTGATTCTTGCAGAACTATCTTCCTTGTAGCCAAATACACGGAGAGGAAGAGAACCCTTTTTTTCCTAAGATCATAAATTAGAGCGTTCCCTACGCAATATGAATCGAAACTTGGGTATTAACGATGATGATCCAAACCAGAATATCCCTGCTCCGATTAATGTTCATGGTAAGTTATTACCCGATGACCCGGGTGAAAATCAACAAAAGGGACAAAATCTTGCTCCACGCCCTCTAGAATACTACAGAGGTTATGATAATATTGCAGACTCTGATGGGACACTTGTCTTCCCCCCTCTACCACAAGGTGATATACCGTGGTTTCACGGTATTATTAATACTTTTTCCATAAGTTTAGTGTGTCCAAAAGCCTTTTTGTGCTAATTTTTATGTAAGTTTCTCTTTATTCGCAGGAAATCTATTGAAAAGATGAATGCGGAGGTTTTTGAGCGAGAAATACAAAAAAGTACCACCTACAGAGCTTGTGACGGTTTATCCTGCTCGTGACGGTCCGTAGGTGGCATCGTAGTGCAGCTGCTGAAGGAAGATGGGGAAGTCTGACCAAGTGTGGGGTTACGAAGTGCGTGATGGACCGTCGTAGCCATGACGGTCCGTCCTACTGGTTCGTCATGAAATTCAAAGAAGTAATCCCAGTTCCCAAATTCCAAGAGTTTATGTGTTTTGGAATGGAGACCCTCGACGGACCTTTGTGCCTGTGACGATCCGTCATAGCTGTCGTCGAGGGTAATTAAGAGAGCATTAGAAGAAATTGCACAAGTATGGGACGACGGAGTCCATGACGGTCCATCGTGATCACGACTATCCATCGCGAGGTCCGTCTATCCAGCCGCGTTTTGACAGATTTCCAGCAAATACGGTCATTATATAATAAGGTTTTTATTATTTTTTAAATAGTTTGAAAAACCTCATTTTTGAGGTTAGACTCTTGAATATTTTTAGAATCTTTGTTAGAATTTTGATGATTATTATTACACTTTTGAAGAATCTTTAATCTTCAATTAATTTTAGCAATTGATTGTTGGTGATTTTTGTTGATTAATCAAGTGAACTTCTGGATTTTACTCTTTCTCATTGAAGTAAGTGCATGAATTCTTATATCATATATTTGAATATTGTGATTATTAATATGGGTAACTAAACTCCATAACTAGGGTTGTGGGAACCATAGGCGAATAATGAGGTAAAACCTAACTAAAATAACAACTCTAGAATAGTATCTTGCATATATTGATAATTCTTTCGCTTAGGAATGTTTTTAACGGATGGCCAACGTTAGAATTTGCCTTAATGCTACTTGCTGGACTAAATAGGAAAAGAATTATCAACGTAGATTTAATGTATACTATCTAATAGGATAGTACTGATTCGTATGAGGTAATAACTTAGTCAAATATCGAATATGATGCTTAATATGAGGTAAAGGTAAGGGTTAGTATAGCAACACACGTAGCCGGACCAAGGTGCGGAGTGAAATTTTCTAGATGCCGGACCAAGCATTTACAAATACACGACTTATCACTATGCATTCAAGATACTAGGAAAGAACTGTTATAGTTAGAATTATCAAGTTATGAACCTGTGGGGAATACGTAAACCCTAGTTACCTTTATGAATTGATTAAACTCCAACATTTGAAGCCGTTAGTTGTCTCTTTTAATTTCGCTAGTTATTTTCATTTATTTAGAAATAAAAAAAACCCTTTTATCATTTTTGCTTTCCAAGGAAGTAATTGACTGAACAATAGTAAAAATAGATTAAAGTTAAATCTAAACTATTTTCCTCGTGGGAACGATCCCAACCTCACTAGTTGGGTTATTTACTTGACACGACCGCTTTATTTCTTATTTGAGAAGTAAGTTGAGCGTATAAAATTTTGGTGTCGCTGCCGGGGAAAAGAGCCTTTAGATTAACTTAAACTTATTACTTCATTTTAGTTGATATTTTCTTGATTTTACTTTGTTTTATTGTTTTTGATTCTTGCAGAACCATATTCATTGTATGCCAAATACCTGGAGAGGAAGAGAACCCTTGTTTCCCAACGATCTCGAATTAGAGCGTACACTATGCAACATGAATCGAAACTTGGGAATTTATGATGATGATCCAAATAAGAACATCCCAGCTCCAGTTGATGTTCATGGTCAGTTGTTACCCGATGCTGCGGGTGAACACCAACAGAGGGGACAAAATCCCGCTCCACGGCCCCAAGAATACTACAAAGGCTATGACAATATAGCAGACTCCGATGGACCACTTGTCTTGCCCCCTCTACCACCAGGCAACACTTTTGTGGTAACTAGTAGCCTGATGCAAATGCTCACTGTCAGAGGTTTGTTTTCAGGGCTACCTTCTGAGGATCCACATGCCCATATAGCTAAGGTAAGGGCAGTGTGTAAAAGCTGTGTAGGGAGGCCTGACTTGGACTTGGATGTAATAGGGCTAAGAGTATTTCCTCTCTCACTGACGGGAGAGGCTGCTATATGGTTCACTGAGCTTCCTTACAACTCAATTTTCACTTGGAACCAACTATGGGACGTTTTCTTAGCACGCTACTACCCGGTCTCCATGAAACTAAACCACAGAGACAGAGTGAACAACTTTGTGGCACTACGAGGAGAGTCAGTTAGTAGTTCTTGGGATAGAATCACCTCGTCTTTTAGCAGCGTCCCAAATCACTGTATAGATGATGAGTCACTGAAAGAATAATTCTATCGGGGACTGGATGATAATAATAAAGCGGTGTTGGACACTATAACAAGTGGATCTTATAGGGAGTGTGCTTATGCTGAGATTGCTGAAAAATTAGAGAAAATCTCTCGGAATAATAATGCTTGGAGTACTGGGAAGTTAGATACCGGGATAAATACCTTAGAAGTGTAGTCCACTCACAACCCAGCCACATATGAGATTCATGAAGAAATGGCTTAGATGAGAACTGATCTTGGTTTGGTACTGAAACATGTCACTAATGGTACAGAAAAGATAAATGTAGTCAACTACTTGTCGAAACCACTGCCACAAAATGATGAGTGCTATTATGAGGAGGATTCCTATGTGGTAAATGAGCAGACAGTGGGTTTCCGACCAAGTTTCCAAGGCTCTAATAAGGAGAATTGGCGCCAAGGTTAAGGGAACCAAGGTCGGAACTATGCTAACTATAACCGTGAGGGGTCATTATGTCTGAGATGGAAACTACAACCGCGACAACAACTTCAACAGGGGTAACTATGGTAATAGAAATGATAGGAATGGGCCATATGTTCCTCCTCAAAATCGTGAAGTTACTCCTAGGGATGGTGGAGGTAGTATGGCGCGAGTTGAGGATATGTTGCATAAAATGATGAGAAGGTTCGATGCTAGTGATGAGCACAATAAAGAGTTGAGGAATGATGTAGCGGGTATTGGGAAAAAAGTCGATACACATACAATATCGATTAAGCAACTTGAGTTACAATTGGCCCAATTATCTGCGAATGTGAACATACGGCAACCGGGCACTCTTCCTATCAACACTATCCAAAATCTGAAAAATGATGGACATTGTATGGCAATCACTAGTCGCGGTGGCAAGCAAAGCATTGACCCACCTATGCCGTCTAATGAGAAAAAGGTGACAAAAGATACTGATAAAGTGGTAGATGTTAATGGTGACGTAGAGGATAACACTGTAAAAGATGCTGAAGTGCCTAAAAAGGTAACTCCCATGCCTAGGCCACCCCCCATTTCCTCAAAGATTATTGAAAAAGAACGAGGATGGTAAATATCAGAGTTTTATATAACAATGTTGAAGAAACTTTCTATCAATGTCCCTTTGGTAGAAGCTTTAGAACAAATGCCCAGTTACGCCAAGTTTATGAAAGATCTGGTTACAAAGAAAATATCTGTCACTTTTGAGGATGATGAAAAAATGTAGCATTGTAGTGCTATTGCTACAAGTTCTCTGGTACAAAAGAAAAAAGATTCGGGTACGTTAATTATTCCTTGTACAATCGGGCTATTACATTTTGCGAAAGCATTATGTGATCTGGGGGCAAGCATAAATCTCATGCCCCTCTCGATTTACAAGAAGTAGGGTTTGGGTGATCCAAAGCCCACTGCGATGCGGCTACTGATGGCAGATCGAACAGTGAAGAGGCCTTAAAAATACTCCACATGTGCTAGTAAAAGTTGAGTAATTCATATTTCCGGCAGATTTTGTTATTCTTGATTGTGAAGTGGATTTTGAAGTGCCCATTATTCTTGGTAGGCCATTCCTTGCTACGAGAAGAGCCTTATTAGATATGGAAAAGGGGCAGATGAAATTTTGGTTGAACAATGAGGAACTGACCTTTAACATTTATAGGTGCATGAGGCAGAGCGGTGAGCTCCAATCGGTATCTTCAATATCCTACAACATTGGTGAGACATGTGAGACACGAATAAAAGAAAGTCTAGGTGTAAAAGCATTAGCAGCAGTGATGATGAATTTTGATAGCGATTGCATTGAAGAGTATGAGTAATTAGTCACGGCTCATGATCGAGGTGATGTTTGGTTGAAACCGAAAAAATTTGAGTTAGATATGAAGAATCACGAGTCCCCACCCGCGAAACCATCTATAGAGGAGGCTCCAAAGTTAGAACTAAAAGCTCTCCCACCTCATCTCAGGTATGAATTCTTAGGAAATTGTGACACTTTGCAAGAAATCATTACATCAGACCTGAATGAACAACAAGTTGAAAGGTTGGTGAAAGTGCTAAAAAGGTTCAGAAGAGCTATTGGGTGGACTATTGCGGACATTATTGGTATCCCTCTTGGTATTAGCTCTCGTAAAATTCAACTCATGCCTGATCATAAGCCATGTATTGAGCAGAAGAGACGCTTAAATCCTCCTTTGCAAGAGGTCGTGAAGAAGGAAATTATTAAGTGGTTGGATGCCGGAGTAATCTATCCGATCGCCGATAGTAGTTGGATATGCCCTATTCAGTGTGTACCTAAGAAAGGGGGAATGATTGTGGTCCCCAATAAAAAATGAACCTGTTCCAATGAGACCGGTTACTGGATGGAGGGTGTGTATGGATTACCGCAAATTAAATGCATGGACTGAAAAAGACCACTTTCCTATGCCCTTCATGGATTAGATGTTGGATAGACTTGCCATAAAAGGGTGGTACTATTTTCTTGATGGTTATTTAGGGTATAATCAGATTTCTATTGCACTATAAGATCAAGAGAAAACCATTTTTACTTGTCCATATGGGACCTTAGCGTTCAAAAGAATGTCGTTCGGGTTGTGCAATGCAACCGCCACATTTCAGAGATGTATGATGTTGATATTTTCCGACATGGTGGAAGATACTATAGAAGTTTTTATGGATGATTTTTCTGTGGTTGGTGATTCATTTGAGCAGAGTTTGAACAATTTATCTGAGGTGCTTAAGAGATGTGAAGACTGCAATTTAGTACTAAACTGGGAAAAATGTCATTTCATGGTGAAAGAAGGTATTGTTTTAGGTCATCGCATTTCAAAAAAGGGCATTGAGGTTAATCGAGCTAAAGTCGAGGTAATGAGAGACTTCCCCCACCGATCTGTGTGAAAGGTGTGAGAAGCTTTCTTAGCATGCAGGTTTTTACCGGAGATTCATCAAAGACTTTTCAAAGATTGCAAATCCATTGTGCAAAATGCTGGAGAAAGATTGTAAATTTTGTTTTGATGAATCCTGTCTTAAAGCATTCGGTGAGCTAAAAGGAAAATTGGTGTCTGCACCTATCATTATTTCTCCGGATTGGAACAGTCCATTTGAGGTGATGTGCGTGCTAGTGGGGTTGCTCTTGGTGTAGTATTGGGACAGAGAAAGAACAAAATACGTCACCCCATTTACTATGCTAGTAAAGACCTAACTGAAGCTCAGAAGAACTACACAGTAACTGAGCAAGAACTCCTTGCAGTAGTCTTTGCTTTTGAAAAATTTTGCTCCTATTTGCTAGGTACTAGAATTATAGTGAATACTGACCAGTCATCATTGATATATTTGATGGCAAAGAAGGATGCAAAACCTAGGTTGATTCGTTGGGTATTACTGCTACAAGAAGTTGACTTTGAAGTGATGGATAGAAAAGGAACTGAAAACCAAGTTGCTGATCATTTGTCCCGTCTGGAGGATGAAGCTATGAGAGAGTTAGGTCCTAGGGTATAAGACTGACATTGATGATACTTTCCCCGATGAGCATGTATTGGCTGCTTTACAAGACTTGATTCCATGGTTAGCAGATTATGCGAACTATCTGGCTAGTGATATTGTTCCATCGGACTTGTCCTTTCATCAAACAAAAAGGTTCATGTACGATTTGAAGAAGTTCTTTTGGGATGAACCATACCTATATAGGAGTTGTGCCGACGGGCTTATTCGGCGTTGTGTGCCAGAATGTGAGATGTTGAGTGTGTTAGAAGCATGCCATTCCTCACACGTTGGTGGACATCACAGCGGTATCCGAACCGCTCATAAGATATTACAATGTGGTTACTATTGGCCAACTCGTCATCAAGATGCTCATGAGTTTGCTAAAGCATGTGATCGATGCCAACGAGATGGCGACATTTCAAGTAAGCAAGAGCTCCCTCTAAACCCCATTCTTGTGATTGAGTTATTTAATGTTTGGGGTATTGACTTTATGGGCCCTTTTGTGAGTTCTCATGGAATGAAGTACATTCTAGTAGCAGTTGATTATGTATCTAAATGGGTCGAAGCCATCGCCCTCACAAACAATGAAGGAAAGAGTGTCACTGCATTCTTAAAAAATAATATATTCTCTCGTTTTGGCACCCCAAGGGCAATAATTAGTGATGGGGGCTCCCACTTCTGCAACAGATTGTTCAAGGGGTTATTGCAGAAATATGGGGTTCGCCATAGTGTGGCCACTCCTTACCACCCTCAAACTTGTGGGCAAGTTGAAGTGTCGAATCGGGAAATCAAACAGATATTGTAAAAAAAAGAAAACGCTAGTAGAATGGATTGGTCAAGGAGATTAGATGATGCTCTTTGGGCCTACTGTACAGCGTATAGGACTCCCATAGGTACGTCCCCATACAAACTTGTATATGGTAAAGCTTGTCATCTTCCGATTGAGTTAGAGCATAAAGCCATGTGGGCTATGAAGAAGTTGAAAAAGGATTGGAGCGAAGCTGCAGATTAACGGTTACCTAGGTTGAATGAACTCGATGAATTTCACCTGAAAGCTTATGAAAGCTCAGCCCTCTACAAAGAAAATATGAAGAAGTACCATGACCAAAAAATTGAAAAATGAGAGTTGATGGTCGGTGATTTGGTGCTTTTATTCAATTCTAGGTTGCGCTTGTTTCCGGGCAAGCTCAAGTCCAAATGGACTGGTCCTTACTTTGTTACCCAACTATTCCCTCATGCAGCAGTTGAGTTGGAACTAAGGAGGGTGTACGGTTCAAGGTGAATTGACAACGCATAAAAATCTATTTTGGGCATGCTGAATCGACGAATAAAGTGATCGAGGCATACCGTCTTGATGAAGTCTGAGTAATCAAGTGTCCTCAGTCGTGTCGCGACGTTAAATCAGGCGCTTGTTGGGAGTCAACCCAATGCTTATAGTTTTTCTCTCTAGTATTGGTAGCATTTTCTACTAATGGGTTTTAAATTTGCAGGCACATCACCAGGAAATTCTGCAGAAAATTACTCTGCACCAGTCACTGACAGATACATCGATGAACCGTTGTGCCTATGACGGACCATCGCATGAATCCGTTGTTCCAGGTACGTCTTTATGTTATTTTCAAACTAGGGCACACACGACGGAACCAACGACGTACATTCACAACTGTGATGGACCGTCGTCGAGGAATCGTCGCATCATTAATGAAGTGTACCCGACCCGACCCGGCTGGGGTTTTTTTTTATAAATTCAACATTTAAACTCCCACCCCTTCATTTCACCCTATTCCTTCACTCTTTCTCCCATTTCCCTCCCTTTTCCACTTCCAAAGATCATAACCCCTCTCTCTTACAACCATCAATTTTCCCAAATTCTCCAAATTCCTAAAATTCATCATCAACTAGTCGGAGTTGCTGTTGTGGGTCTCTACTAGATCACCAAGTACCTTCCTCTCTTGTTTTTCTCAAATTCTCAGGTATGTGTCTCTAATTTCTACTCATTTATATTGCATTGCATTTATATTTTTCAATTAGTATTAGCCTAGTTCTTCTTGATACGTTCATTCTATAATAAAATTTTGTCTGACCTAGGTTAAAAATCCTTGAAATTGCCGTGTTAAAACTCTAGAAATAGGTGTTTTAGCATTGCTAGTCTACTAGGTATTTGGTTTAGACAAATGTAGGTTAAAACACTACCAATTCAATTTGGGTCATAGGGGATGAATTGGGCATCCCCAGTTCTTTCACTGAGTTACAGAACGAGACCTGATAACGGCCCATCGTACCCACGACGGACCATAATTGGGTCCGTTCCAACAGCCCCAGCACCCCACTGTCCAATTTACTCCAAGTGTCCACCAACGGCCACATGCGACAGACCGTCGTTCCCATGACGGTCCATCATACACAACCGTTCTGGTTGTTAGAGACCCTATTCTTAAGGGTCTCTCACTTCTTCTAAGTGTCCTCCAACGTACATATGCGAGAGACCGTCGTTCCCACGTCGGTCCGTCCTGCACAACCATTCTGGTTGTCAGAGACCCGATTCCTAAGGGTCTCTCACTTTTTCTAAGTGTCCTCCAACGGACACATGCGACGGACCGTCGTTCCCACGACGGTCGATCGTGTACAACCGTTCTGGTTGTCAGAGACCCTATTCCTAAGGGTCTCTCACTTTTTCTAAGTGTCCTCCAACGAACACATGCGACGGACCGTCATTCCCAAGATGGTCCATCCTGCACAACCATTATGATGGTTAGAGACCCCTCTCTTAAGGGTCTCCATACTTTTTCTAAGTGTCCTCTTATGGACAACTATAACGGACCGTCATACCCTCAACGGTCCGTCCTGCATGACCGTTATGATGTTCAGAGACCCCTCTCCTAAGGGTCTCCATATTTTTTTCAAGTGTCCTTTGACGGACACCTACGACGGACCGTCGTACCTGTGACGGTCCGTCCTGCATATACCGTCATACTTGTCAGAGACTCTCCTTCATGGTTCTCCATATAAACAAAGTCTAAGTAAGACACGACGGACCCCATGACGGTCCGTCGTACTCATGATGAGCCGTCACCTGGCCCATTGTACTCACGACGAGCCGTCACCTGGCCCATCGTGTTTCACTGTTACTATAGTAATGTCATTACATCTTAACTCTTTTATTTATTTTGTGTGGTTTTCCTAGTCTTGTCTACTCCTTTTAGTACTAATATTGATTCTTTACAGGTACTATCTTTTATGGCACCAAAACAAGATCGAGTCTACGCAGGCGGGCAATCAAAGTCGGTCGCCCCGTCTGCCTGCCTGGTCATTGGCTCTGATGATGAGCGTGACCCCGAGTACGTGCCCCCAGGCACTTCCACCCCATCTCGAGCTGCACGTGCTTCCAGAGCCACACCCAAAAAGGTGACGTCTGGATTAGTCACTGCCTTCCAGTCTGATGAGGAGCGCACACTGACCGGCATACCTTCTGGGTCAGCTACTAATAAAGAAGGAGTGTCTGGCTCCTTAGGAGTTTCATGGTCGGAGAAAGCATCCGGATCTGCTGATGTTCCCACACCCTCCACCGCTGCACAGTCTGGCTCGTCTGATGAGGCCAACAGTTTGGAATCCACTCCCCGTTCACCAACTCGTGCTCTCACCCTTGTTACCGACCAGCCCAACCGGTGGTTTTTCGATGGGCACTGTCAAGTCTATTCTGATGAAAAGTTCTTGAATGACAAAGGAGTCATGACTCGGACTCTTATATTAGAGAGGCAGGTCCTTACGGGAAGTCTCCCGACAATGCCAGAGATCCACAATCTCTTCACCAGACATCGACTGAAGAGGACAGATTGATAGGCGGGCTGCCCCTGCCAAACAAGCCCCATTGGAGCAGGTCCAAGTACGCGGCATTCAGATTGCTATCTCCCTGCCTGCCATTTGCCGGTATCTATACGGCGAGAATGTTGATGCCAACCGGACCCCTCTCACCGCCGAGTTTGACTACCGATGTCAGATTGTCAAAGATGGACAATTCCTGCGTAAGCCATCACTGAGAGAGACCACCAAGAGGTGGATGGCCCTGCATTTGTCCGTTGATGGAGAGGGTGCTGACTGGGTGACCGAGCCGAACGGATCCATCAAGAAGGCCAACCTGACCTTCACGGCGAAGTTTTTGTGGTTGATTGTCCGCCACTACCTTTCCCCCACAACCGTTAATAATATAGTCACATGGGATCGAGCAGTACTGATGGCGGCGATGATAGCCAGGTTTGAGGTGGATTCTGCTTGGCTTCTACAGGCAGTCATGCGAGAGGGATTTTAAGGTCACAACTACCTACCTTTTTCGTGCATGATATTTTATCTATGCAGGTCCACAGGTGTGCCTATATGGCATGTTGATCAGCTCAATACCCCGTTGGGCATTGTTGATATCGGCATCATCAGGGATGAGGACAATGAGTTGGCTCCACGCAGAGGGCCTCGTCAAGAGTTGCCTCCACTTGGTGACAATCTAGCTGATAGGGTAGCACAGGCCCGCACGTCTACGCAAGCAGCTACCACTGACACTAGCCCCGTCGAGTCTATCTCAGGTAGTAGTACTGCCCCGAGCTCCTGTCGTTCAACCCCTATTCCATCTCTGGTCTCGCTTGCTAGGGTCCAGAAATTAGAGGCACAAATGGCTACACTTCTGCATCACATCCAGCATTGGATGCAGAGGTCTATTGCTGAGGCAGAAGAGCGCTTGGAGCGGAGAATGGTCCAGCACATAGAGCGGAAGATCGCTGAGGTTCATCAGCGCTTGGACGCTTTTGAGTTGCGGGTGTTAGACCGACCAGCCCCTCAGGTGGATGTGTCGATCCTTCAGGATGCAGTCGACAGTCTTCGCACAGACATTGACATGATCTTGAGGCTAGGGTGCCTAAGTCAGAGGCCCCTTCTGCAGAGCCTGCTGAAGACACAGTGATGGCGGCCCTATTCGCCACTTCAGAGATTCCACCACCTCCGTCTCGAGAGAATGCCAAGAGGCGTAGGGGTCGAGAGGAGGATGAAGCTCGAGCACAGAAGAAGGCGTGCCATGAGATGGAGGCTGCGAGGAGAGGCTCGCTTGCTGAGGAGGAGGCGTGTCAGATGAGAGTAGGAGAGTTAGCTGCTGGGGCGTCTAGCTACAAAAATGTTGAGATAGAGAGAGGCACTGCTCATAGTGCTGTTGATGCTGAGGACACTACTGAGGGTGTCCAGATTATAGAGGTAGTTTGTTCCGGGGAACCGGACCCACCAACTTGCTTATCGTCGGCACTTTGCGCCCCAGGTTTGCTTCGCCTACCATTCTAGTATTCTAATTTTTTTATGCATTGGGGAAAATTGCATGTCTTTTAATGGGGGTGGGGTAAATGGAAAGTGAGTGCTAGGGTGAAGTCTGAGAGCCCAATTCACTATCCACTTTTGGGGCTTTCTTGCCTGTGTTCTTTTCCCCCAAGAGACTGATTACTTTTTCTATAGAACCGGCATGTCTATTTCTTGTACACATAGTTTAATTCTGAAGTATGATGGCTAGAATGATATCCTGAGAAAACGGAAAATGATGCATGACTAGGCATAGTAATTGATAAATGTGTGGCTCTAAGCATGACATAGAGGTACACCACTACATCACCCTAAGTCTAAAATTCGAACTAGGTGTCTGATAATCGGGTAGAGTAATGAGATGTCAAGTGAGTGTGAGGAAGACTTGAATAGTCCACTATTTGTACTGAGCTAGAACTTGCTTGGTTAGTCGTGCTAAAATTATGCTGTGATGAATAATTAGGAAAGGACCATAGGCCCTTATTGAATATAGCCCATTTTTAGCCTAAATAAAAGATAACCAAATGAAATTATCCTTCTTTGATCCAAATGATTTGATCTTAAACTTGACCTTACTTTTTCACCCTAACCAATCTTTTTTGAGAATAATGTGTTGGCCCTGGTCCCTCCTTGGACATGTGCACCTCAGCTTATGCCAAAAGCATAAGTTGAGGGTGGCTAATGCAGTAAACAACCCTTTTTATAGCTCTGACCCAACTTTGGGTATTGTATACTTTGTCTCATGGCAAATCCATGAGTTGAGGGTAGATTTTATGAGGAATGCTCTGGAAAGTGGGGTTGAAAGAACAAAAGTAAAGTGACTCAAGAATTAGTTGAAAGAAAAGTAAATAAATATATATTATATATATATATATATATATATATATAAATACAATAAACACAAGCAAGAAAAGAAGAGAGTCACTTACACAAATGAAAGAAGAAGAAGGGAAAATAGCTAGGTGAAAGAATTTGAGAAACTGGGCAAATAAAATGATATAAAATGGTATGCTTAGCCGATATGTCAGGGAGGGCAAAAAGTCACTAAAGTATACCTAAATATACCCTACCTGACCCTGAGCCTATGTTACAAGCTAAGAAAGTCCTATCGTGATCCTAAGAGTTGTATAGCGAACTTAAAGAAGTGAAAATAAGGGCAAGCTTATGGCAATATGTATGAATGAGTGTGAATTTGTTCTGAGAGTGAGTGTTGAAAAGTAATCCTTATACTCAAATAGGAATCATTGTGTTAAAAATGAGGATTTAGTTTTGAAGTGAGGACTCTAGTTGCAATACCGGAAATATTAGCACCTCGGTGAGAAATTAAAGAGGAGAGGTGTTAGTGCATAGTGAGTAGGTGTCATGGTCTCATTCTACATAATTCAAGCCTTATAGTGATAGCACGCATAAATATGATGAGATTGATAGCCAAATGATTGCGAAGGACAAAACATGGATACTATTGTACAAAGATTTTGTATTGAGTCATAGTACGTCGCTTGGGGACAAACAACGAATTTAAGTTGAGGGTGTTGATATACCGTAGTCACGGTATTATTAATACTTTTTCCTTAAGTTTAGTGTCCAAAAGACTTTTTGTGCTAATTTTTATGTAAGTTTCTCTTTATTTGCAGGAAATCTGCCTAAAAGATGAATGTGGAAGTTTTTGAGCGAGTAATACAGAAAAGTACCACCTACGGAGCTTCTGACGGTTCGTCGTGCCCATGACGGTCTGTAGGTGGAATCGTAGTGCAGCTGCTGAAGGAAGATGGGGAAGTCTGACCAAGTGTGGGGTTACGGAGTGTGTGACGGACCGTCGTAGCCATGACGGTCCGTCCTGCTGTTCGTCATGAAGTTCAGAGAATTAGTCCAGTACCCAAATTCAAAGAGTTTGAGCGCTTTAGAACGGAGACCCTCGACAGACCATTGTTCCTGTGACGATCCGTCATACCTGCCGTCGAGGGTAATGAAGAGAGCAGCAGAAGAAAATACACAAGTATGGGACGACGGAATCATGACGGTCCGTCGTGATCACGATGATCCATCGCGAGGTCCGTCGATCCAGCCGCGTTTTGACAGATTTCCAGCAAATAGAGTCCTTATATAATTAGGTTTTATTTTTTTAAAATAATTCGAAAAACTTCATTTTTGAGGTTAGAATCTTGATTTTTTTTAGACTCTTTGTTAGACTTTTGGTGATTACTATTACACTTTTGAAGAATCTTTAATCTTCAATTAATTTTAGCAATTGATTGTTGGTGATTTTGGTTGATTAATCAAGTGAAGTTCTGGATTTTACTCTTTCTAACTGAAGTAAGTGCATGAATTCTTATATCATATAGTTGAATATTATAATTATGACTATGGGTAACTAAACTCCATAACTAGGGTTGTGGGAACCATAGGCGAATAATGAGGTAAAAACTAAATAAAATAACAATTCTAGAATAGTGTCTTGCATGTACTGATAATTCTTTCACTTAGAAGTCTTTTTAACGGATGGCCAACATTAGAACTCGCCTTAATGCTACTTGCCGGACCAAGGAGGTAGATAATAGGAAAAGAATTATCAACATAGATTTAGTGTATACTATCTAATAGGCTAGTATTTATTAGTATGAATTAATATCTTAGTCAAATATGGAATATGATGCTTAATATGAGGTAAAGGTAAGGGTTAGTATAGCAACACACGTAGACGGACCAAGGTGCGGAGTGAAATTTTCTATATGCCGGACCAAGGATTTAGAAATACATAACTTATCACTTTGCATGCAATATACTAGGAAAGAATTGTTATAGTTAGAATTATCAAGTTATTAACCTGCGGGGAACAAGTAAACCCTAGTTATCTTTATTAATTGATTAAACTCCAACATTTGAAGCCGTTAGTTGTCTCTTTTAATTTCGCTAGTAATTTTCATTTATTTAGAAAGAAAAAATAATTGACTGAACAATAGTAATAATAGATTGAAGTTAAGTCTAAATTATTTTCCTGGTGGGAACGATCCCAACCTCACTAGTTGAATTATTTACAGGACACGACAACTTTACTTTTTATTTGAGAAGTAAGTTTGAGCGTATCACAAGGCCACACCTTTGTAGTTACTAGTAGTCTGATGCAAATGCTCACTGCTAGCGGTTTGTTTTCAGGGCTACCTTCTGAGGACCCACATGCCCATATAGCTAAGGTAAGGGCAGTGTGTAAAAGTTGTGTAGGGAGGCCTGATTTGGATTCGGATGTAATAGGGCTAAGAGTATTTCCTCTCTCACTGACGGGAGAAGCTTTTATTTGGTTCACTGAGCACCTTATTACTCAATTTTAACTTGGAACCAACTAAGGGACGTTTTCTTAGAACGTTACTACCCGGTTTCCAAGAAACTAAACCACAAAGACAAAGTGAACAACTTTGTGGCACTACTTGGAGAGTCAGTTAGTAGTTCTTGAGATAGATTCACTTCAATTTTGAGAAGTGTCCCCAATCACCACATAGATAATGAGTCACTGAAGGAATACTTCCATCGTCGACAGAATGATAATAATAAAGCAGTATTGGATACTATAGCGTGTGGTTTTTATGTGGAGTGTCCTTATGCCGAGATTGCCGAAGAGTTAGAGAAAATCTCCCGAAATAACAAAAATTGGAGTACTAGAAAGTCTGATACTGGGAGTAATACCTTCGCAGTGCAATCCACTCACAACCCAGCTACAGATGAGATTCGTGAAGAGATGTATCAAATGAGATTTGAGCTTGGGTTGGTATTAAAACTTGTCACTAGGTGTAAAAAAGATAAATGCAGTTAACTACTGGTCTAAAACACCACCACCAAATGATAAATGCTATTATGAGAAGAATTCCTATGCGGTAAATGAGCAGACGGGGGGTTTCCGACCGAGTGCCCAAGGCTCAAATTAGGAGAATTGGCACAAGGTCAAGAAAACCAAGGTCGGATCTATGGTAGCTATTATAGTAAGGGTCATTGTGTCCGAGATAGAAACTACAACCGCGACAATAACTTAAACAGGGGTAACTATGGTAATAGAAATGATATGAGTGGGACCTATGTCCCTCCTCAAAATCGTGAAGTTAATCCTCGGGATGGTGGAGATAGTATGGCGCGAGTTGAGGATATGTTGCACCAATGATGAGGAGGTTCGTTGCTAGTGATGAGCACATTAAAGAGTTAAGGAGTGATTAAGCGGGTATTGGGCAGAAAGTCGATACACATGCAATATAGATTAAGTAGATTGAGTTTCAAATGGACCAATTATTTGCGACTGTGAACACACGGCAATCGGGCACTCTTCATTGCAACACTATCCAAAATTTGAAAAATGATGGATACTATATGGAAAACATTAATCAGGGTGGTAATCTAACCAAGGTAACTCCCATGCCTCTAACCCCCCCCCCTTCCTCAAAGATTAATGAAAAAGACCGAGGATGGTAAATATCAGCATTTTATAACAATGATGAAGCATCTTTCTATCAATGTCCCTTTGGTAGAAGCTCTAGAACAAATGCCCGGTTATGCCAAGTTTATGAAATATCTGGTTACAAAGAAATGATCGGTCACTTTTGAGGATGATGATAGAATGCAACATTGTAGTACTATTGCTACAAGATCTCTAGTACAAAAGAAAGAAGATCCGAGTGCGTCCACTATTCCTTGTACAGACGGGTCATTACATTTTGCGAAAGCATTATGTGATCTGGGGCAAGCATAAATCTCATGCCACTATCAATTTACAAGAAGTTGGGTTTGGGTGATCCAAAGCCCATTGCAATGCAGCTACTGATGGCCGATCGAACAGTAAAAAGGCCCGTAGGGATACTCCACGATGTGCTAGTTAAAGTGGAGTCATTTATATTTCCAGCAGAATTTTTTATTGTTGATTGTGAAGTCAATTTGGAAGTGCCTATTATTCTTGGGAGACCATTCCTTGCTATGGGTAGAGCCTTAGTTGATATGGAAAAGGGGCAGATGAAATTTTGGTTGAACAATGAAGAAGCGACCTTCAACATTTGTAGATCCATGGGACAGAGCGGTGAGCTCCAATTTGTATCTACTATATCCTACAAAGAAAAGATGAAGCAGCACTATGACCTAAAAATTGAAAAATGAGAGTTTATGGTTGGAGATTTGGTGCTTTTATTCAAATCTAGGTTGCGCTTGTTTTCGGCCAAGCTCAAGTCCAAATGGACTGGCCCTTTCTTGGTTACCCAACTATTCCCTCATGGATCAGTTGAGTTGGAAACCAAGGAGGGTGTGCGATTTAAGGTTAATGGACAACGAATTAAACTCTATTTTGGGCATGCTGAATCGACAAATGGAATGATCGAGGCATACCATCTTGATGAAGGCTGAGTAATCAAGTGTCCTCAGTCATGCCGCGACGTTAAATCAGGCGCTGGTTGGGAGGAAACCCAATACTTATAGTTTTTATTTCTTGTAATAGTAGCATTTTCTACTAATGGGTTTTTATTTTGCAGGCACATCACCAGGAAATTCTGCATAAAATCACTCTGCAACAGTCACTGACGGATACATCGACGAACCGTCACGCATGCGATAGACCGTCGCATGAATCCGCCGTGCCAGGTATGTCTTTCATTTATTTTTTAAAACTAGGGTACACGTGATGGAACCAATGATGGACCGTCGCATCTGTGACGAACCTTCGTTGGGGACTCGTTGCGTCATTAATGAGCGTACCCGACCCGACGTGGCTGGGGGTATTTTAAAAATTGTTATCATTTAAAAACCCCACCCTTTCATTTCACCCATTTCCTTCCCTCTTTCTCCAGTTTCCCTCCCTTTCAAACTTCCAACTTCCCAACTTTCTTCTCTATCAACCGATCGCTTCCCCAAATTCCCCAATTCTGGATGTCTCCTTTCTACTGGTCGGAGTCGGTTGCAGTTTTTCTGTTCATGATCACCATGTACCTCCCTTGCTTGTTTTTCTCCTTTTCTCAGGTATGTGTCTCTGATTTCTACCCATTTACATTGTATTTTTGTTTTTAAATTAGTATTAGCCTATTTCTTATTGATGGGTCTTCATTCTTTGATCCAATTTTGTCTGACCTAGGTTGAGAATCCTCAAATTTCCTTGCTAAAACTCTAAAAATAGGTGTTTTAGCATTACCAGTTTACTAGGTATTTGGGTTAGAAACATATATATTAACACTAAGTACACTATGTGAGTCATAGAGGATTAATGTGGCATCCTCAGTTCTGTCACTGAATGACTGAACGAGACCCCGATGACGAACCGTCGTACCCACGACAGACCGTCATACGGTCTGTTCCAACACCACACTATTCAATTTTCTCTAAGTGTCCGCTGACGGACATCTACGACGGACCGTCATACCCGCGACGGTCCGTCCTGTACACCCATTCTGGTTGTCAGAGACTGTATTCCTAAGGGTCTCCCACTTTTTCTACGTTTCCTCTGGCGGACATCTACGACGGACCGTCATACCCGCGACGGTTCGTCCTGCACAACCGTTCTGGTTGTCGGAGACCCATCTTTTGATGGTTTCCTTACTTTTTCTAATTGACCTCTGACAGACATCTACGACGGACCGTCATACCCTCGACGGTCCGTCCTGCACAACTGTCTTGACGATCAGAGACCCCTCTCCTAAGGGTCTCCATACTTTTTTCTCAGTACCCCACGAATCGACATTGACGACGAACCGTCATTGTCACGACGGTCCGTCCTGCCTAGCCATTATACTTGTCAGAAACTTTCCTTCAGGAGTCTCCACATCAACATAATTGAAGTAAGACATGACGGACCCCATGACGGTCCGTTGTACTCACAACGAGTCGTCACGTGGTCCATCGTGTTTCACTGTTACTGTAGAAAAGTCATTACAACTTAGCTCTTATATTTATTTTTTGTCGTTTTTGCTTGTATTGTTTGCTCCTTCTCGTACTAATATTGATTCTTTACAGGACTATCTCTAATGTCACCACAACAAGATCGAGTTTACGCACGTGGGCGTTCAAAATCTCTCGCCACGTCTGCCTGACTGGTTATAGGATCTGATGATGAGCATGACCCCAACTACGTGCCCCCAGGCACTGCCACTCCATCACGAGCTGCACGTGCTACCAGATCTATGCCCAAAAAGGTGGCGTCCGACGTAGTCACTGCCTCCCAGTCTGATGAGGAGTGCACACTTACCGGCACACCTTCTGTGTAAGCTACACATGAAGAAGGGGCGTCTAGCTCCTTAGGAGTTTCGTAGTCGGGGGAAGCCTCCGAGTTCGCCGAAGTCCCTGCCCCCGCCGCATCTGCACAGTCTTTCTCGTCTGATGGGGTTGACGGTCCTGATTGCACTCCAGGCTCACCGACTGGTGCTCTCACCCCGGTTTCTAACCAGCCCAACAAATGGTGTGTCGACGGGCAATATCAAGTGTATTCCAACGCCAAGTTTCTAAATGATAAAGGTGTCATGACGCGGACCCTTACACTAGAGAGGAGAGTACGTACGGGAAGTCTCCCCACCATGCCTGATATCCACAATCTCTTCACCAGACATCGGCTCGAGTGGAAAACTCGTTCTTTAGGCCGTTATAGTAAGGATTTGGTCCGAGATTTCTACGCCTCTTACGTGGATACTCTCAGATCACATATAGATAGGCGGGCTAACCCCGCCAAATAGGCCCCACTTGAGCATGTCCGAGTACGTGGCATTCAGGTCGACATCTCCCTGCCCGCTATCCGCCGGTATCTATACGGCGAGGATGTTGATACCAACAGGACCCCTCTCACCGCCGAGTGCGACTACCAGTGGCAACTTGTAAAAGATGGACAATTCTTGAGTAAGCCATCGCTGAGAGAGACCACCAAGAGGTGGATGGCCCTGCACTTGTCTATTGATAGAGAGGGTGCCGACTGGGTAACAAAGCCGAAGGGAGCCATAAAGAAGGCTAACTTGACCTTCACGGCGAAGTTCTTATCGTTGATTGTCCACCACTACCTTTCCCCCACGACCGCTGATAATATAGTCACATGGGATTGTGCATTTCTGATGGCGGCAATGATTGCTTGGCTTCTACAGGCGATCATGCACGAGAGGGCTTACAAGGTCACAACTACTTACCCTTTTCTGTGCATGATATTTGGCGCCCCAGGTTTGCTTCACCTACCACTCTCGTATTTCAATTTTTTTATGCATTGGGGACAATTTCATATCTCTTTGTTAGGGGTGGGGTAAATGGAAAGTGAGTGCAGGGGTGAAGTATGAGTAGCCCAATTCACTATCCTCTTTTGGGGTTTTCTTGCCTGTGTTCTTTTTCCCCAATAGACTGATTATTTTTATTGTTGAACCGGCATGTCTATATCTTGTGTACATAGTTTAACTCTGAAGCATAATGAAAATGATGCATGACTAGTCATAGTAATTGATAAATGTGTGGCTCTAAGTATGACATAGAGATACACCACTGCATGACCCTAAGTCTAAAATTCGAACTAGGTGTCTGATAATCTGGTAGAGTAATGAGATGTCAAGTGAGTGTGAGGAAGATTTGAATAGTCCATTATTTGTACTAAGCTAGAACTTGCCTGGTTAGTCCTGCAAAATGTAAGCTGTAATAGACAATTAGGAAAGGATCAGAGGCCCTTGTTCAATATAGCCAATTTTTAGCCTAGATTCAAAAAAACAAATGAAATTAATCCCTCTTTGATCCAAATTATTTGAGGTTAAAATAGACCTTTCTTTTTCACCCCAACTGATCTTTTCTGGGAATAATGTGTTGGCCCTGGTCCCTCCTTGGACATGTGCACCTCAGCTTATGCCAAAAGCATAAGCTGAAGGTAGCTAATGTAGTAAACAACCTTTTCATGGCCCTGACCCAACTTTGGGTATTGTGTACTTTGACTTATGGCAAAGCCATGAGTTGAGGGTGACTATTATGAGGAATGCTCTG
>JAKWJD010000982.1:67500-76027 GCA_027705065.1 Solanum peruvianum | reverse complement strand
CGACTGTGTATGCCAAATATTAGAAACAAGAGAGCCCTAGTGGCCCTATATGATCTAGAACTTTGTAAAAAACTCGAAGGATGGTGAATGCATAAGAACTGGAGGCTTAGACGCAAAGGTTGGGCATAGAAGCTGAAGCTATTTAAAGACGTGTTCAGTGAAATTCAGGATCAACCAGCCTAAGGCATTAGATAAGAAAAGAGGATTGGAAGGTTTAGTCCCTCCTTAGGGCGAACATATATCCTTAACAGATAGACTTCAGCATCCAGCTCACATAATGTATGAAGAAGATGATGCTGACTTGGATGAAAGTTGAGCGACTGGAGCGGTAGAGTTTCATGGACTACCTCCACGTGTTAAGTTCACAATCACCAACACGATGATCAAATTATTCAACCTGAAGGGAATGTTTATGGGTGCAACTGGTGATGATCCAAATTAGAATCTAATGAACTTTTTGGCAATCTTTAAGTCACAAAAGAATCATGGAGTTAATCAAACAAAAATGAGACTGAGTTTGTTCCCATTATCTCTTACTAGAGAGGCAATTAATTAGTTGAATGAGATGCCACATGACTCCATCATAACTTGGACCCAACTGAAATAAGCTTCCCTATAACAATTCTTCCCAGAATTAAAGAGTTGTAGATAAAAGATGATAAAGTGCTCACAAGTAGCTACCAAGAGAAGTAATGCATGACACTTGATGGAGATTCGGCCAAAAGATGAAGATATGTCCTAACCATGTTCTTAATTAGAGGCATATGAAATAAACTTTTATAGATCTTTAAACTATGTCACTAAACCTGTTGTTGATGCAGCTTGTGAAGGGATCATTGATGAGGAAGCCATTCTCGAAAAGCATGCAACTGTTAGATGAGTTATCAAAGCACAATAGGGCATGGTACACTAGAATGCAGTGGTACGTAGGATATCTTGGGGTATACAATTAATCATTCAGCTGAATAGATAAAGAGAGAAGAAGATGAAAGGGACCAAGATATGACACATATGATGAATTAAATAGATCTTTTCACAAATAATATTGTCTCTAAATCTAAAATGTAAATGACATGAGACAGTGAAATAGGTATGAGGATCAGGACATTGACCTAGATGAGGAAGTTAACTATTTGTCTAACCAAGGATGTTTTTGGAATTATAACTTTTGAAATTAGGTTTACAATTCTGCAAACGCAGGACATAATTATGCTAGAAGTAGTCAATATGATATGTCAGTAAATAGAGAGTAGGGAAACTAGCAGAACAAAGATATGCATAGGAATGAGCACAGTGGTGTTTATGTGCCGCAGGTAATAGATATCGGGCAAGTTGTAGTTCCAGCGACTCTAAGTTAGAAGAAATTACGGAAAGTCGAAGCAATTGATGCAGGGGTAAAAGAGATGAGAGATGATTTTTCGAGCATGAGTTAATTGGTGGACTCTCACACTACCTCCATTAATGAAATTGAGTAGTTGTTGGGGCAACTTTAAGCCTCATTTAATCAAAAAAATAGTGGGTCACTACCAAGTGAAACCATCCAAAATCCTAAGAATGACAGACACTGCATGGCTATCACCACGAGGAGCGGTAAATTTCTTAGTGATCCTATTCCCACATATACTAATCATTAGCAGGTCTTGGTGCAAGCTGCTAAACAGGAAGGGGAAGTTATAAAGGTAGATGACTTGAAGGATACTCAACTCAAATCACAACTTGCAAGCGGAAAGCATTCCTTTACAGTACATTCAAAGACTACCTCCTCCTTTTCCCTCAAAGAATGAAAAAGAAAAATGAAAATGGGAAATTTACAAAGTTCATCACCATGATGAGGGAACTTTCAGTAAACATACCACAGGTTGAAGACCTGAATAAAATGATAGGATATGCCAATTTCATGAAGGAGTTTAGTAAAAAGAAGAGAGTTGTAAGTCTTGGTTTAACTAACAATGTTCATCATTGCAGTGCCATTGCTACCAGATCTTTGGTTTATAAGAATAAAGATCTTGGTGCATTCACTATCTCATGCACCATTGAGTCAATAAAATTTTCAAAAGCTCTGTGTGATTTAGGTGTCAACAATAACTTGATACCATTAGTCATAAACTATAAATTGGGATTGGGAGTTACAAAACCCACAACAATAAGGTTTACAGTGTCTGATAGGTCAGTAAAGTAGCCTGTACAAATCCTATGTAATGTTCTAGTTAAGATCAACAAATTCATCTTTCAAGCAAATTTTATGCTCTTGGATTGTGAAGTTAATTTTGAGGTTCCCATCATTTTGGGAAGACCATATTTTGCCACAGGAAGAGCCTAACGTTGAGACAGGAGATTTGAAGTTCATTTTCAACAAGTATGAGGTAAAATTAAATATTTGAAGGTAATAAAACAGCCACGAAACATGAATGTTGTATTTTCATTAGAGGTAGTTAGTGATGAATAAATGAGAGTACTCATCGAAGAAAGGATGGCTATTGAAACTTTAGCTGCAATGCTGGTGAAATTTGAACTTGATTTCATGTCATATTTTGTATAGATCGTGAATATGTTGTAGGATGTAAGAGCGTACTCTTATGCTCACAAGAAATTGGACCTGGATTTGAAAAATTGGCTAAGTCCTTTAACAAAAGTGTTCCTAGAGGAACCACTTGTGTTAGAATTGAAATAGTTTCCCAGACATCTAAGTACGTACTTTTAAGGAACTAACAACACTTAACTTGTAATTTTTGCTGCAGGATTGAATTATGAATAGGTCTAAGTTGTGATCAAAGTGTTGATTAATACAAAAGGGCCATTGGGTTTACCATTGCTGACATAACTAGAAAACCCCTGGGTCTATGAACCCATAAAATCCAACTTGAGGAAGAATACAACCCGCAAAATAGAATACCATAGGAAGTTAAACCCACCTATGCAAAGGTGATAAAAAGGAGATCATCAAATGGTTAGATGTTGGAGTTGTCTATCCTATTTCTGATAGTCACTGGATCAGCCCAGTGTAACTTGTGCCCAAAGAAAAAGGTATGAATGTAGTGAAAATCACCAAGAATGAGTTAGTCCCACAGAGACCTGTCACTAGATATAGAGTGTGCATGGACTACAAGAAGTTGAATAAGTGACTTTGAGGGATCACATCTCAATGCTTTTCATGAGAAAAATGTTGGACGTGTTAGCTCGTAAAGGGTGGTATTGTTTTTTTGACGGATACTCTGGCTATAACCATATATCAATTGTTCATCAAGATAATGAAAATTCCACTTTCACAAGTCCTTATGGAACCTTTGCATTTAAAAGTATGTCATTTGCACTATGTAATGCACCAGCAACATTCCAAAGGTTCATGATGTCCATTTTCTCAGACATGGTGGAGGAAAATCTTGAGTTATTGATGGATAATTTACTCTATAGTAGGTGATACTTTTGATGATTGTCTGTTGAGTCTTAGTAGGGATCTACATAGATGTGAAGAGGCCAACCTAGTGCTGAATAAGGAGAAGTGTCATTTCATGGTAAATGAGGGAACATTACTGAGATACAAGGTGTCACAAAAGGGGATAGAGGTCGACAAGGCCAAGATTGATGCGATTGAAAAGTTACCTCCGCCAATCTATAGGAAGGGTGTTAGAAGCTTTTTAAGACATGTCGAGTTCAATAGGTGTTTCCTCAATGATTTCTCTAATATTGCCCACCTCATATGCAAGCTTATGGAGAATGAGGTGAAATTTGCTTTCAATGAGGCATGTCTCAGAGCTTCTGAAATCCTAAAAGAGAAGTTAATTTGTGTTGGCCCATATTGGGCCAAACCATTTGAGGTCAAGTGTGATACTAGTAGTACTTCTCTAGGAGTTGTATTGGTGAAAAAGCAAAACAAGATGTTTCATCTTATTAATTATGCTAGTAAGTCACCAAATGAAGAACAACTAAATTGCACAGTTACAGAGTAGGAACTACTATAGTTTTCTAGGTATTTGAAATATTCAGAGCTAATCGATTAGGCACTAAGGTGATAATTCATAAGGATCATGCTTCTCTGAGATACCGCATGACAAAGAAAGATACCAATCTAAGGTTTATCCGTCGGGTGTTGCTTCTAAATGAATTTGACTTTGAGGTCAAGGATAAAAGAGGTTGTGAGAACAAATTAGCTGATCAGATATCTAGGTTGGAGGCTAAAAAGAAGGAAGAACTAGAGCTTTAAATAAAGGATAATTTTTTAGTGAGCAGGTATTAGCCGCAACTCTTGACCTTATTCAGAGTTTACTGATTTTTCTAAGTTTCTTGTTAGTGTTGTGATGCTTGAAAGACTAAATTGTTAGCAAAGGTACAGGTTCATGCAAGATGTGGGCAAGTATTTATGGGATGAACTTTATTCTTACAAGATTTGCAGTGATAACATCATTAGGTGGTGCATTCCTAAAGCTAAGATGTTGTATATTTTAGAAGCATGTCACTTATCTCTCGTAAGAGATCATCATGGAGGTGCTGAGACAGCAACAACAGACATCAATATGGGTACTATTGGACCACAATTCATCTAGATGCAGTTGATATAGTACTAATTTGGTGAGCTATGCCATTGGCAAAGATCTATCTCTCGGCTCCACAAGTTACCCATGACACCTATCTTAGAGGTGGAGTATTTTTATATGAGGGGTATCGATTTCATGGGGACATTTGTGAGTTCATATGGGTATAAGTACATATTTGTTGCACTGGACAACGTGTCCAAATGGTTTGGGTTGTTTCTTCTCCTGATAATGATGGCAAGTGTATCTCATTTCCTAAAGAAGAATATCTTCTCAAGGTTTTGCACACCCAAAGCTATTATCAGTTATGGTGGTTCTCACTTCGGCCAGAAGGTTTTTAATGCATTTCATACCATGTATAGGTTAAATTACACAAGGTTTAAACTCCTTATCATCCACAGACTAGTGGACATGTGGAGGTGTCCAACAGGGAAATCAAAGCGATCTTGTCAAAGACAATAAATGCCAACATGATAGATTGGGTCGGAATCTAGATGATGTTCTACTGGCATATCAAACAACTTTTAGGAGATCTATTAGTACGTCTCCATATGAATTGGTGTTTCTAAAGGCATATCATTTGTCAGTTTAGCTTGAGTATGGAGCACTTTTGGCTTGTAAGAAGCTAAACATTAGTTGAAACGAAACTGCAAACTCGAGGTTGGTTAGATAAATGAGATGAATGAGTTTTATTTGATAGGTTAAGAGAGTTCTGCACTGTAGAAGGAGAGGATAAAGTTGTACAAAGACAAGAATATTGAATATAAACATTCACACCTGGTGACTTTGCGTTACTTTTTGAACTCAAGACTTCGTCTGGTTCTGGGAAAGTTGAGATCTAAATGGTCTGTGACTTTTAAAGTAACGAAAGTCCTTCAGTCTTGTGCTATTGAGCTGGAAAATAATAAGGGTGAGAGGTTCAAATACAATGGCCAGTGAATCAAGCATATTTAGTTGTCTGGAGGATGTAAAGATTGTGGAGGAATGTTAACTTGATGAAGTCTTAGAAATCAAGTAACTTACTCGCGTTATTAAAATGTGTGTTCATAGGAGGCAACCCAATGTGTAATTTGTACTAGGTATTTTATTTTTATCCTTATTTTTCTTTATTTTTATAGATTCACTGTGTGTTGAGGGGTGCAGGAGAGAATGGATGGAAAAGTGCAAAAACTGGGTGCAGACCGCTCTTCATGGGTGGTTTAAAGGATAGTGGTGCCCTTCACAGGCACTTTTACAGTACGTCAACTTAAGGAACAATCTAAAGGAGCTAATAAAAATGGCAAGACACGGGTTCACGGAAGGTTTCATGGTTCGTTAGAGCTTATATGCACCGTATAGCCTCTCGTGAAATTCAGGAATGCATTCAAGTTTCAAGTTTCCAAGTCAAGTTCACGGATTGTGATACCCTTCAAGGGCAAGTTTGGTGCAAGTTTCCTCTAACACTTAGAAAGTTTTGATAAGCCCATGTAAGGAGTTAATTTTATGTCTCAACATGTTAGAATTACGTAACTTTGTCGAATTAAGCACAATTTTGTGATGAACTACATTGATGGGGACTGAATTATTGTGGGTTCATTTGAATTGGGTGTGTTTAGTTGATTCTTGTATGTGTACATGATAATCGGGGGTTGAATTTGTGGATTTCCGAGTTTGTTATGATTCGGTGGTAGTTAGTTTAGTTTACTACGAACTATTTCATGTGTTAATATTTGTTGGTAGTGAACTTGTACAGAAATTATGGTTGGGTGCTGTAAATGTCTAATGTGAAGAAGGTGACTGAAACACTAGCCAAGTGTAAGACCACAATAGGTTTTACGGACCGTGGAAGCCATAATGGGTCGTGAGACTATCGTTGACCATACTTAAAAAGGAGCCACACCTCAACTAAGTTCACTGAACATTACTTGGAATCGATCCACTATCACGCATTGTGCACATTGAGTCTGGATTGAATCCATGAAGAGTTTCATACACTGTGGTACTTACAACAACTTGTACAATATCCCTTAGAGTTTACTTACGTTAAAAATAATAATTTCTCTTTATTTAATTTCTTTCATTTGTTTGATTTTATGGCTCTTCCAATGATAGATTGGGTGAGGACATTATTAAGGCAAGACATCACAATATAATTATACATGGAATGTCTGAGTACCTGATAGTGTGTCATTTGACTGTGTTTTGTACTAATGAGTTGTGTGTTTCTAAGGTAGGATGCCTCATCGAAGAATTATACAACCAAACATGCCCCCCAACTGCTTCTCAATCAGAGGGTCATGACGACTTCAAATCCAGTAATTCTGAGGTGCAAATAAATGTCACAGGTGAATATCACTCACCTCGAGACACTAGATCACAAACAAAGAGATCCATTCTCCAAAACTCTCCTTCCAAGTTTGAAGAGGGGGGAAATCCTTCCGATAGTATTGCGGCACTGGGTAGTGGATCTAATGCTGATTCTGGTAGCCAGTCTACTGATAATTTGGTGGTTAGTGTAGAATCATAAAGAAGCTCTCATAAAGATACAAATATCTATCTACCTGCGGCAAGTACAGAACCTAAAACTAGTGTACAGAGGAAGCGACTATTATAGATGATGATGAAGATATCACCGATGATGATGTATGTGAAATCCAATGAACTTGATCGTGCACTAAGACCATAAGTGATTTCCCATTACCGCTTCATGTGGACTCTGAACAATTCTGAAGATTTTTTTAACAATGGGATTGTGATCGACACTGGTAACTTAAAGATGCATGCCTGAGACTAGAGGGGTGATAGCTGACATTAAAGCATTCCCAGACATTTGTCTGTAGTTTTGGTTTCATCAGTTCCACTTGATGTACAATTGTACTTAGGGATTACTCTTACTTACTGACTAGGGAGTTCTACTCCTCATATATACCCACACATATGAATATTGTTGCGGCCATAGAGACTACGAAGCGTGGACAGAAACACATTGTCATTACGTGGGATACACTCAATTCTATTATAATATAGGGCCAATTATTAGATATCTCGGATTCCACTATTAAAAGGATGTTTTATTATAATACTTTGCACTAACTTATGTTGGCCTTTTTCGAGGGCAAACATCATAAAGTCACTAATGACACTGCAATGGAGATTGAGAGTTCTCGTGAGGAGGTGTTGCGCTGGATTGCAAAGCAAATTTCCATAGATGGGGAGAATGAAGTTTGGTTAACCCCAATACCAACACTTATTCCAAAAGCTTCATTATAATTTCCATCCAAGGTGTGGAGGGTTGTTGTGCATTCCCAATTAAGGCCTATAAAAAATGACAACACTTCGTCTCCTTTTTTTAGCATATTTAGTAGCCTTTTTCATGCATGTTTACCCAGTCAATGTGAGGAGGATCATAGCTACTAACATGAGAGACAGAGCATCGAATGAGAGAATTGGTTTTCCATTTTCGTGTTTAATATTTAGTTGTTTCTTCTCATGTACCATTTCATACTCCACTGCTAGATAGATACCCAGGGAGAGTCATCACAGCCATCAACAGAGACATTACCACCACCAGCTTCTGCCTCCTAGGCTCCAAGCAGCTTTGTCATTATTCCTATATTGTTTCTTGAGAAATTGGTTGCAGATCAAAACCAAACCAGGACATTGATAGACAAAATTATAATCCAGATGCCTCAACTTATAGTGACAAAGGTGTTATCTACAAAAATGAGATCAAAGATGAGACGCGGAAGGAGCTTGATTTCTTTAAAGACATAATGGATGGTTTGGAGAACCTTGTCCAAGATCGATTCTAGGCTACCAACTTAGTAGATATTAAAGAGTTCAAATCACAGCTAGCCGAGATGAGAACTCGGGCTGCTAAATTGGATGAAAAGATAATATATGAACCCACTCCGATTATGCTAGATTCTTTAATGCAAATGCTAAATCACGGACCCTGCACTCAATCAATTGATGATATGTGGGGTGAGCTACCCAAGAGTAAGTCGGGCAAATGGAAA